>NGKG01000020.1:118917-137817 GCA_002162505.1 Myriosclerotinia scirpicola | reverse complement strand
TAATATCCTATATCTATTTCTTATTTATCATTTTCTCATCTTAATATTTTAATATCTTACTACATCCCATCTCTCCTTTTCATACTCATAACCCTACTATATCATACTCATAACCCTACTATTTCATATTTATAACCCTACTATATCATACTCATAACCCTATTATTCCCTTCCCTCCTTCTATCCATCCATCTATTTATCAAACACCAAAAAAGTTATATTACTCATTACTCATTACTCACTACTTACTACTCACCACCCAAAACCTAAAAAAAACCATTCAATGAATATAGCAATTGAAGAATATATCCCCGTGTAAACCTCTTTATCTCTTGCTACTTAATGTACATGCAAATACCATGCTCATTCTCTAACTCTTATTAAGAAAAAGCTTAAAACAACGAATAAGCCACGCATTCTCATGCTCATTCTCATTCTCATCATCTCATTCGCATAATCTCAAACCAAACATCGCACCCACCACCTCTCCCCCCTCCACCTAAGAAATCGCCCTCATAGTCATCTCCACCACCGCAAACGTCCCCGCACTAACCGGCATCGCCCTCAACAACGTCGGAAAAATACCCTTCCAAAAGCCCCTCGCCCCCTCGGCCCTCCACGTCTTGGCAAAACAATCGCGCATCCCGCCATACTTCATCCGCTCGCCAAACCCATCACTCTGCATCTTGCTCTTGACCACATCAAACGGATAGCTCGCCAACCACAGCGCTTCCCCCGCCAACCCACCGTACAGCGCGATCTTCCAGCTCGGAATCTCCCGGCGCGCCATGCCGTTCCGCGCCGCGTCCGCATTCATCATGTACTCGAAAGACATGAACCAGACGCCATACGCCTGCGCCTCGCGCAGCACCGTCACGGCCTCCCCGCGATAAAGTCCCTTGAGCACACCTTCATGCGCCGATAACTTCCGCACGCAATCCACCGGACCATTGTAGAGTTTGCCCGCGCCATGAGGTTGCGTCTGCAATCGAATCCTCACGTGTTCGATGGGTCCCGAGATACCCGAATTGGCGATCCCGGCAAAGGCACCTGCGGCATAGTATTGAGCGTAGGAGAGACCGGGGGAGAGGGGATTACGCGATGTATTGTAGGATTCCAGGTAACGACGAGCTTGGTGAAACGCACCGAATTGGACTGAGACGCAGGCACCGATACCGATGAGAGGTGTGAGGGTACCTTTATAGAAAGCAAGGGCGCCTTCATTGCGATAGATGGTTTGAGCTGCCTCGAGGGCATTGGCGTATTGTGTGGTGGTTTGAAGACGGACCTTGACGATATCGAAAGGTTGACCTGGGAGATGTTAGATCATTTGTTTGTATATTCATTGTATGCATGATGAATTCTCCCATCGCATAAGCAAATCAGATAGATGGAGGATTCAAACTTGAATCAAGAACCATCACATCTTCTATCCCAACGAATACAACAGCTCCATACACAATGCATGTCATCACTCGAAGACAATCCCAATCCCACTTCCTCAACATCTCATCACCCCACGTGATTCACCTCATCCCCCCATAAGAACCAAGAAAAAAAAACCCCTCCACCTATCAACCCATAACTCACCCAACAAAACCTGCGCCACCCCCCCAGCAGCCCCAGCAAACAAATCCTTCAGCGTTCTCTTAAACCCTCCTTCCTCCAATTCCGCTGCTACGTCGGCCATTTTCGTTTGTTTTGTTTTGTTCCGTTCCTTTCCTTTACCCTTCCTTTCCTTCACCTTCCTTTCCTTTACCCTTCCAACTTTCCCAACTCTCAATCAATCAATCAATCAATCAATTGACAATTCAATAGTCAAATTTAAACCACCCAGTCAACAACCAACTCAATTCGAAAATCGTAATGAGGGCCAGGAAAAAAACAAAGAAGAAGCTCAATGTTATCAAACACCCTTTCCCTTTAAACTCGTCTGTTATCTACAAAGAAAAATACACCAATTCGGGCTTGTCATCGGAGTCGTGAGCTAGCCGATCTCGCCGATGATGTGCTTTTCGCTTAGATAACTTTGATTGGAGCGTATTTCATGCCTAGATAATGAGGCCTACGTTCATTATCCTACATATAAAGGGTAGATCATTGGCTTTGAACAACCTTGGAACAGTTGCTTTCATGATTGTCTATTTACACTTTCAAGAATCACATATCACTAGTCATAAATATACAATGGAACTTTTCTTTTTCACAATCTCTCAAAATGTCTCTCCAGTCTATCGTTTAATATACAAATTAAGATCTTCGATTGGCATCATAAGACGTCAAGAGAAGAAGAATCAAATGACGCCCAGCAAGATACAATGACAACAAGGGAATGAATGACATATTAATGCCCGATCAATTTTAAAGTAAAGATGCCTCCATACAAAAGCAGCCAGAATGCCGCTGTTGCATCATGCTATTAGTATCATCTACAACATGATCATACCTGCACCTGCCATTCCAGCAACCACGAGATAGGCACCCAATTGCAACAAGCCCAAGTCGAAACGTGGGACAATGGTAGCACCTGCAGCACTCTTCTTGGTTGCGGTGGAAGAGCCAGATGTACCGCTAGAGCTTGAAGATCCAGTACCAGTTGGTACACTGGTAACAGTTCCAGTTCCTGCAGTTCCGGCTTGGCTGAGGAGACTTGAGCATGTTGAGCTCTTTGAGCCGGATTGAATCTTAGCATTACCGCTGAAATCACAAGCAGTGGATGCTTTGTTGTTGTTTTGATAGTATTGGTCGAAAACGAAAGACAATTGTTGAGCGCTTGTGCACATGGAGTAGGCACCGTAAACTCCAGTGGTGGCGTTCTTTCCAATACCATCACAGGCGGCGCTGTCCAAACCACAAACGTAATCGAAGAGCTCAGCACTAGAGTTACCAGAAATACCGCTGTTGGCAACACAGCTCAACGACTTAACCATACATTCGCAGAGATCTGCGTTTGCGATAGGAGGAAGGTTGCTAGCTGCGGCCCAAGCAGTACCGGTTGCTGGGCATGCTTGTGCAACCGTGTTGGTAACAGTGTAGGAGGCAGAGTTGGTGGAGCTAGGAGTGGCAGAGGCCAATTGCTTTGAAAGAGCAGTGAAATCTGCGAGCTTGCTGACAGTGTTTCCTGAAACAGATACGAGACCTAAAATTTGTTAGATTTGTATCGAAACACGTGGAGATTTATGCCTCACCATAGTCATTTGCCTCTTGGAAATACATGTAAACGATTCCACCGGACCAAACTTCAGTCATCTTGTCACCGTAGATTGCTTGGACCTCAGTAAATATACGTGGCGAGGGGGTGTTGCAACCGTATTCGGCAAAGAATGCAGGCACGGAATAATTGGCAAATTCGGCAGTTCTCTGATCGTATCCTGATTTAGTGAAGGAAGAATCACCGCACCACGAGTAGATGTTGTAACCCCAGAAGTCAATAGCAGAATCGGCATCTCCACAGTTGAAGTAGTGAGCTAAGTCAATTCGAATGTTGGCATCATCGTTGGTAGCATAACCAACACCAATAGAACGGTAGTTCTTAGTCTTAATATAAGCCTTCATATCACGGACGGCGGCTTTAACGAAAGCACTGGCGTTGGTGTTGTTGACGTCGTTGGAAACCTCGTTACCGGCAAAGAAACCGAGGACGTTAGAGTAGCCAGCCATGGCACTGAGAGATATATATGTTAGCACGCGGAATTTATAGTAATGGACAAGGAGCGTTTGATTCAAGATCCATATAAAGCCCCGGAAGAGAGACAAGAGGTAGAATCAATAGTCAAGTAATAGATATACGTACTCAACGACCGCGGCGTAACTGGCGAAGAGCTCAGTGGTCCATTCAGGATCGTTTCGGTTGATAGAGGATGAGGGGTTAGACAAATCTTGAATAACATAGATTCCCGCATCGTTGAGCATGCTCATACAAACGGAATGGTCTGCCGAAGCATTGATAGCGTAAACACGAATGACATTGGTGCCAAGTTCTTGAAGAAGAGGAATATCACGCTTGCAGCCAGCTTCGTCTGCGAGAGGATCGGTGTAGGTAGCGTCGGAGCTCGAGCTCGTGTTGGAGTTAACGTCTTGTTGATATGCGACACCACGAATGAAGAATTCGGTACCGTTCTCGTAGAAGAAATGGGAACCCTGATGAATGGATTAGTTTTTGAAGTCTCTTCGAACCACGTCGTATAGAGAGATCCATGGCGTACCTTGATGACGATAGAAGGGAGATCAGCAGCAGCAGCAGACGACGCAAAAAGGGCGCCGGTCAATGCCGCAGCAGCTGCTGAAGCAAAGCCAAAGGTCTTCATGATGCTAATTGGAATACCAATGTATTGTATTGTGTTATGATGTTTGTTGATTGTTGATTTTAGTGAAGATGGGGATTGATGAGATGAGTTTTAATCTTTCAGTCCCATTCGATTGCTAGTCAAGTCCGTCTCAAGTGAGTTTTAGGATAGGATAAGGAAAGAACGAGCGTGTTGGTGATGTAATCTCTTCCTCTCTAGCAGCGACTTTTGCACAGCAGATGTAACTGTTTAAGAAAAAAAAAATAACAAAATGAAATAAGTTTTAACGAATGTCTGGTTTTTCTAATAAATGGTTGGTTGGTTGGTTGAAATTGGGGTTTGATAGATGAAGATGGAAAATGGCAAATGGCAAACGAATGTTAAGACCGTCTCATTAAGTGTAGCAAAGAGATTTGAAATGGAGAAATAATTTAAAAGGATACGGGAGAATGAAAGTGAAATTGTGAATCAATGGGTATGAGAGTATGAATTTTGGGGAAGGGGGGGGGGATGGGAGGGAGGCCGTGGGTGGATATGGGTTCAGTATTCACCAATAATGATCATAGACTCATACGGTCATACCTAGTAGACTCATCGTACTAAAAGAAAAGCGTTCCTGATTTAGAGATTAGATTGGATTGGATGATTGGATTGGATGATTGGATTGGATGATTGGATTGAATTATTGGATTACTTGGATTAATAATTACTTGGAAGCTAATACCAGGAAGGCTAGTTTAAAGTCTGTTGGTTTAAAGGTTTCGACTCTCGAGCTATGAAGAAAACTACTTTCACTTTATAGCCTATCTAAGGGAAAAGAAAACAACGGGAAAGGAACGTGCCGGAATACGGATCACTAGGATTCTATCCAATTAGAATTAAAAGATTTAGTTAGATTTTGGAATTTTGGAATTTTGAAGTTCTTGGCTATTCGTAAGGTTTCGTATATTCGTAATCCATTTTCGTACTCATTTGAATAAATCAATCAATCAATCAATCAATAAAATAAATCATTGCTATCAATCACCTACCCATCGACAACTCTCTCTCTATATTGTATACTAGATAGTACCATACAAACAACTCTTACCTCTGAACTTCCCTCTCCATCCCCAGATCTCTATCCTGATTTCCATAATATCATTATTCCAAGGTTCTATTTCAAGAATAAACATAAAAACCTTAAACATTTCAACAGCGGTGTGTCTGGGATGTTGGTTGATGTTGATCCCAATCTGAAAACTTCTGGAAGCACAGCCCCAATGACCTAGGGGAGATATAATTAACTTTTAAGGGGGTACCTAGGTAGGTACCGTATGTATCGTATATGGATCGAAGCTGCGGCAGTAATCATGACCTCCCCGTGAGGAATTGAAACTCGTAGAAAGAAGTATGATATAAGCTGCTTGTAGGTATGGTATTGGGGAATCAATCATGAATCGTCCCATCAATACTTATATCGGTCGGGGTAATCTGTTTATAGAGAAATAAATAGTATCAAAAGGTGCAACGATGGAAGTACTAGGTAGTCGGTGACGGTGATTTTTGGTTCGGCAAATGCTAAGCGTAATCGAGTTCTCCTACATCCTAATTCCTGATTCCTATTCCTCTATGAACCATATCAATGGTAGGCTGAGTATCTGTAGGTCTTTGACAAATTGATATGCCTATACAGGATTATATCTCTTGTTCCAACAAATAAACATGTACAAACTGGTAGAAAGCTCGTATTCACCTAGCTAATATCCAATACTACGACAATAACACTGCCTCTTCCAATCACTGTAACACAGCCAAACGATGTTACATTTTTGTATCACCTTCGAAACCAATCCGATGTCATCTAGGAATGTGATGTCAATCAATCGCCAATATCACCACCCTTATACATCACATTTTAAACTCGAGATAAACTTTCAAGTGGAAGATATACTCGGTACACTCAGCACTGATTGCAAGAACCCCACGATCCTTCGATCTGCCGTTTGTACTATCGTCTTCTTGCCTTGCAACGCGTTTTGGTGCACTGCCTTTAGACTCTAGAGACTTGCGGCATCTAATACGAGAAAGCATGTTAGATCTTGATAGGGAATGGAAAATGGTTATATATGAATAATCCGAAGGTCATTTGTGGTAGAGATCAATTCTACTTTACCTATCAACATCGGACTTGTGTTAACTTTGTCGGACAATATTATTGTCCAATGATCCGGATGCATTAATGTTCCATACGAATCGCCACCAAAATTTGGAACATGTCCCGATCTATTTTAGGACAGGTACGAATCCAAGGAAAAACTAGCCAGCTCAGTTTTTCCAACCCGTCTCTTTTGTTGATCGTTAGACTACCTAGTAAGTAGTAGTAACCCTCACTAGTAACTACTACTGATGTGAAGCTTATGGAATTAATACGGAAATCTACCATCGGGAAAGGATGGACAACGATGGTGCCCGAGTAGTTAGTTTGACCCTTGCCATGCTTACAGCCTCGTTACCACTCTTGGCGAGCAAAGTATTTTGAGAACTGAAACATTAAAAGCGCTTCAACGATTTTGAGGTCCTCGAAAGACATCGAGTTCAAATTCTATTGAATCCCATTTACCATCTTTACCTGCGTAGGTATATCAAGGGAGGACCAGCCACTTCTGTTGGAAATTAACAGACCCAGTACAATTTCAAACGTACCGCCTTCTACGAAGTAAGTTCTTACTGATCTCTCAAACACTTGAAGCAGCACTATAGCTCATACAATTCGACACTCGATTCCCTGTCGATAGCTTCAGATCTTTCGGTGGATGAGCGGTCGGATATCCTGGTTCACATTCATGCATGCACTGCATTTCGCAACTTCTTCCCTGTGGTAGTGGCACATACCCACCCAACACTGATTAGATCAGTTGCTGTTTTATCCCCCTTTTCATCTCCTATCGACCGGTTGGAAGAGGAAGAGGATCATCTGGTCCCACCCGGGATCGCTTGCCTATCGTCTCGTCAATGACTTCAATACAATACAATACAATGAACACATTGAAGAGGTCTCAATATTGTTCTATTGATCAGTATATTGGATGGGTACTGATATGATAGCCCGATGAACATTCTGAACGATATAAGAAATCTATGATGTCTGTCTGAATGGTCAAGATTATGACCAAATAAGATGAGGCTTCCAGAGTAAATATAATTAGAATGATGCAAATAAGAAACTACCTAGGTATTATGGGTACTTCTGTTCTTGTTAAGGTTAAAAGGACAGGGGCAAGGTTGACGATGATGCCGTGTCATGATAATCATAACCTCGCCTCAATCATACAGTTAGAAATATATCTTACATTGAAGTTGATGGAGAGATGAGAACGTAAATTCCATGAGGTTATTAAGATATCGATAACACCGGTGGATAGAAGAAAAAAGGATAAGCTTTTTTTATATTTTTACTTTACTTGGAGGATAAAAAAGACGCCATCAAGTGTTCTTTTATGGAATCCATAGATATGAATGAAGAGATGAACACCAAATCTATAATCTCCATCGGCTTTTGTAGAATTTGTTCTTCAATAATGGGTACCAGGCTACCAGCTGGGTAAGGATCAATTGATGCGCAAGCTTGTTGTTGTGCCCCTGAATTAGTACTGCCTGCCCACTTGCCCACTTGCCCACTTGCCCAACGCAGCGATTATGCATACCCGTGGCGGCGTGGACACTATTTTAATGAATATAATGAAAACAAGAGGGACGAAACCTTAAAAGCAGCAAGCCCAAATAGTTTACTTCCATACCAACTTTTCTTCAAACTTGCCTGAGCTGCCTCCCCCCCTTCTCCCCCCCTGATGCTATTCAGACATTCAGACTCTAGAACTTTCCCCTCCCAATGAAATCAATTGTCAGCAATAATATCCTCTCCTGACTTTTTCCTCATAACGAGTCAATCAATCCAACCCAGATTGGACCAATTCGAAGCTTCCCAAGTTCCATTCATTGACTTAATCTATCCTAGCTCTAGTGAAATCATTTGAATATTGGTTTTAATTTTAGAAGTCTATCTAAGCTCGATGGGGTAGTACTAATCGCCCCCTTCATTCCCCAAGCTTATCTCATACCGGTAGATTCGCAAAGCATACCTACGGAGTACCTAGGTGCTTGTAGACTCGATGTTATTTGAGTTAAACTAAATCAGTTGAAAGCTTGAAGCCACTACATAAACACAGTATGTAGGTAAATAATAGAGAAATAAAATCGTAGCCGAGCCAGCCCCTCCTTTTTATTGTTTAATAATGATAATAATGATAATAATGATAATAATGATAATAATAATAATAATCTTCCCCGAAGCTAGAAGTCGACTTTCGCAGTCTTCTTCTTGTCTTTTCTGTATTATGTAGATCCACATCCACATCCACATCCACATCCACACTCCACCCAATATTTCATATCTCACTACCTACTTACCTACTATCTAACACTGACGAAAACAACCCTTTCACCTACCTAGGTACCCTACCATCCATCCCGAGAAATAATAATAAAAACTGCTCACCCGTTTTAGTGCCAGATTGATTTATTACCAACCTAAACGGAAGTTAGTTGTATTAACTATTAACTATTAACTACCTACCTACCTACCTACCTACCTCTAAAAAAACCTTCTTCCTCCCCTTTTCCCAAAATTTCCTACTCTCTTCTCCTCTTTTCCCTAATCTCTCATTCTTGGGACAAGATCATACATCGACCGACCGACCATTAAACCCTCGACCAAATTATACCAACATCTTGGAATTAGAACCTCCCCGAAAAGCGAGGTCCTTTTCTCAGTTTGGGTTTCTTTTCCATTTCTTGTTTATTACTTTGGTTGTAAACTGGATATTGTTCCTGATCTTGATCTTGATCTTGATCTCGATCTCGTAACTTTACATTCGTTCTCAAACACTACCTACCTATCTTTCTCGTTTAACGCGACGGTATCAAATTAGTTCGAGTTTGTAGGAAGGACAACAAGCCGCCCTAACAAAATCAACACAACACCAAAGCAGCAACGAATAACAAAAAATTTAAAGGGGAAATAGAGAGAAAAAAAAAGGGGGGGATTTCATATCATTTGCTTCCTTCTCAAAAATCAACAACATATCAAATTTAATTGAAAAGAGTCACTCTTTTACACCTCTATCGACTTTCTCGAGAAAACCTTATTTTCGAAAAAGGCCAAGTTTTTGTAACCTGCGTTCATTCAATTCGTCCTCCCAAGAAAACCCTAGTTAAGACGACCCATTCGTCTTTCTTAATTTATACCACGACCATCATTTTGACCCGGATACCGAGCATTTTTGACCAGCGCGTTTTCAAGTCAAGGGCTTCAACGGAATCATTCACTCTTCCAATGTGCCTTTAATTTGTGAGTTTTTCAATTTCATTCACTCAACTTTCAATTGTCACACGTCTACGGCGGTGGGCGGAGTAAAGTAACGCTACCTACCTACTTTACGCGCCAGCCCATCTGGCAAATATCCTGGGGAGCTCAACACTAACATTCCATCTGCCAGTAAATAAATCAGAACGCAATCATGTCGGGACACCCACAACAAGGGGGTCAATACGACGAGGGCTACGGCCATCAACCGGGCAATACCGATTCTTATTACAATGATGAACACGGAGGTCAACAATATTACGACGAGCAAGGTCATGGAGGTCATCAGCAGCAAGGTGGTGAAGGATACTATGATGAATCGTATGTGCTTTTGAACATTTATTGGGAGTTTGGAAGCTGACTGCGTATCACAGAGGCTACTACAATGCTGATGCCAACAATCCGTATCAACAAGAGGGAGGGTACTACGAAGGTGGGGATCATCACCAAGGCCAATATCAAGATGAATACTACAACGATCAGTACTATGATCAAGGTGGTGCAGCAGCTGGCGAAGCTCCTCAGGGTAAGCGTCGAGGGGATTCAGAAGAGGATTCTGAGACCTTCAGCGACTTTACCATGAGATCAGATATGGCTCGAGCCACCGATATGGACTACTATGGACGCGGCGATGAACGATATAACAGCTACAATGAGAGTCAGATGGGTGGTAATGGATACAGGCCACCTTCTTCGCAGGTTTCTTACGGTGGCAATAGATCTTCGGGGGCATCAACGCCAAACTACGGAATGGATTATAATAACGTTCTTCCACCCGGACAACGATCCAAGGAGCCATATCCGGCCTGGACCTCTGATGCTCAAATTCCTCTGTCGAAAGAGGAAATTGAGGACATTTTCCTCGATCTGACAGCTAAGTTTGGTTTCCAACGTGATAGCATGAGGAACGTGTACGATCATTTGATGACTCTGCTCGATTCGAGAGCTTCACGTATGACACCAAATCAAGCCCTTTTGTCCCTC
Organism: Myriosclerotinia scirpicola; assembly: GCA_002162505.1. NCBI lineage: Eukaryota > Fungi > Ascomycota > Leotiomycetes > Helotiales > Sclerotiniaceae > Myriosclerotinia > Myriosclerotinia scirpicola. The sequence goes on along the minus strand of NGKG01000020.1, from coordinate 127,143 downwards.
CACGCAGATTACATCGGTGGTGACAATGCAAACTACCGAAAATGGTATTTTGCTGCTCATCTCGATCTGGATGATGCTGTAGGATTCGCCAACATGAAACTTGGCAAAGCAGATCGTCGTACTCGCAAAGCCCGCAAAGCCGCCAAGGCAGCAGCAGATCCTCAAAACGAAGCCCAGACCCTTGAGCAAATGGAGGGTGACAACAGTCTTGAAGCTGCGGAATACAGATGGAAGACTCGCATGAACCGAATGTCACAACATGACCGAGTCCGTCAATTGGCTCTCTACCTCCTTTGTTGGGGTGAAGCCAACCAGGTCCGATTTATGCCGGAAGTTCTGTGTTTCATTTTCAAATGTGCTGACGACTACCTGAACTCACCTGCTTGCCAAAACTTGGTTGAGCCCGTAGAGGAATTCACATTTCTCAACCATGTTATTACACCTCTTTACCAATACTGCAGAGATCAAGGATACGAAATTCAGGACGGAAAGTACGTTCGTCGTGAACGGGACCACAACCAGATTATTGGATACGATGACTGCAATCAGCTGTTTTGGTACCCAGAAGGTATTGAGAGAATCATCATGGAAGACAAGTCTCGCCTGGTCGATCTTCCTCCCGCGGAACGGTACCTCAAGCTTAAGGATGTCACCTGGAACAAGGTCTTTTTCAAAACGTATCTCGAAAAACGTTCTTGGTTCCACATGTTGGTTAACTTCAATCGTATTTGGGTTATTCATATCAGTGCTTTCTGGTTCTTCACTGCTAAGAACTCGCCCACCCTGCTGGAAAAGCACTACGAACAACAGAAGAACAATCAACCCCCTGGATCTGCGCAATGGTCTGCAGTCGCCTTGGGTGGTGCAGTTGCCAGTCTTCTCATGGTTATAGCTACGATTTGCGAATGGTCCTACGTTCCCCGTCGATGGGCAGGAGCGCAACATTTGACCAAAAAACTGATGTTCCTCCTCGCTGTTCTCGCTCTTAACGTTGCTCCAAGTGTCTACATTTTCATCATTCCTGATACACAGCATACGAAGATTGCTTTGATTCTGGGTATTGTCCAGTTCTTCATCGCCTTGGTTACCTACTTCTTCTTCTCTATCATGCCCATGGGTGGATTGTTTGGTAGTTACTTGACCAGAAACTCCAGACGGTACGTTGCCAGTCAAACATTCACTGCCAGTTATCCTCGTTTGACCGGTAATGATATGTGGATGTCTTACGGTCTCTGGATCACTGTCTTTGGAGCTAAGTTGGCCGAATCTTACGTCTTCTTGACTTTGTCCTTCCGTGATCCTATCAGATACTTGGACACCATGGAGATCTCCGTCTGTGCTGGTGATGCTATCATTGGTGATATTCTCTGCAAATTGCAACCAAAGATTCTCCTGGGTCTCATGTTCGTCACCGATCTTACTTTGTTCTTTTTGGATACCTTCATGTGGTACATTATCATGAATACTGTTTACTCCGTTGCCAGATCCTTCTACCTTGGTGTGTCTATCTGGACACCATGGAGAAATATCTTCTCGCGTCTGCCAAAGCGTATCTACTCCAAGGTTCTCGCCACTACCGATATGGAGATCAAGTACAAGCCAAAGGTTCTGATCTCTCAAATCTGGAACGCCATTGTTATTTCTATGTACAGAGAGCATCTCCTTGCTATCGATCACGTCCAGAAACTTCTCTACCATCAAGTTCCATCCGAACAAGAAGGCAAGAGAACCCTTCGAGCTCCAACTTTCTTCGTCTCCCAAGAAGATCACTCTTTCAAGACTGAGTTCTTCCCAAACCAGAGTGAAGCCGAGCGTCGTATCTCTTTCTTCGCCCAATCTTTGTCAACTCCTATTCCGGAACCACTTCCAGTCGATAACATGCCAACTTTCACCGTTATGATTCCTCATTACGGAGAGAAGATCTTGTTTTCCCTGCGCGAAATTATCCGTGAAGATGAGCCATACTCCCGTGTCACTATGCTTGAGTACTTGAAGCAATTGCACCCTCACGAGTGGGACTGCTTTGTCAAGGATACCAAGATTCTTGCAGATGAGACCTCGCAGTTCAATGGCGATTACGACAAGGATGAGAAGAACACTGCCAAGAGCAAGATTGATGATCTTCCTTTCTACTGCATTGGATTCAAGTCTGCCGCTCCTGAGTACACTCTCCGCACACGTATCTGGGCATCTTTGAGAGCGCAAACTCTTTACCGTACAATCTCTGGTTTCATGAACTACAGTCGTGCTATCAAGCTTCTCTACCGTGTCGAGAACCCTGAAGTCGTTCAAATGTTTGGTGGCAATTCTGACAAGCTGGAACGCGAACTTGAGCGTATGGCCCGTCGCAAGTTCAAGCTCTGTGTCTCTATGCAACGTTATGCCAAATTCAAGAAGGAAGAGATGGAGAACACTGAGTTCCTTCTCCGTGCCTATCCTGATCTTCAAATTGCTTACTTGGATGAAGAAGCTCCTCTCGTTGAAGGCGAAGAGCCACGCCTTTACTCTGCTCTCATTGATGGTCACTCCGAGATCATGGAAAATGGAATGCGTAGACCCAAGTTCCGTATCCAACTTTCTGGTAACCCAATTCTTGGTGATGGAAAATCCGACAACCAAAACCACGCCATTATTTTCTATCGCGGCGAGTACATTCAACTTATTGATGCCAATCAAGACAACTATTTGGAAGAATGCTTGAAGATTCGAAGTGTTTTGGCTGAGTTTGAGGAAATGACCACTGAAAATGTCTCTCCATACACTCCCGGTGTTTCCCTCCCTAAGGTCGCTCCTGTCGCCATTCTCGGTGCCCGTGAATATATTTTCTCTGAAAATATTGGTATTCTGGGAGACGTCGCTGCTGGAAAGGAACAAACATTCGGTACACTCTTTGCACGTACTCTCGCTGCCATTGGTGGTAAGCTTCATTATGGACATCCTGATTTCTTGAACGGTATCTTCATGACAACAAGAGGTGGTGTTTCCAAAGCTCAAAAGGGTCTTCATCTCAACGAGGATATTTACGCTGGTATGACTGCACTTCTCCGTGGAGGACGTATCAAGCATTGCGAGTACTACCAATGCGGTAAAGGTCGTGATCTCGGTTTTGGCTCGATTCTTAACTTCACCACAAAGATTGGAACTGGTATGGGTGAACAAATGCTCTCACGAGAGTACTATTACCTCGGTACTCAACTGCCCATCGATCGTTTCTTGTCCTTCTACTACGCCCATCCTGGTTTCCATTTGAACAACATGTTCATCATGTTGTCTGTCAACCTTTTCATGCTCTGCTTGATCAATTTGGGAGCCCTCAAGAACCAAGTTATCCAGTGTAAATACAACACCAACGTCCCCATTACCGATCCACTCTACCCAACTGGTTGTGCGAACATCATTCCTGTTACTAACTGGGTCTACCGTTGCATTATCTCCATTTTCATCGTGTTCTTCATCTCTTTCGTGCCCTTGACGGTGCAGGAATTGACAGAGCGTGGTTTCTGGCGTGCGTTCAACCGTCTCGGAAAGCAATTCTCCTCCATGTCACCTTTCTTCGAGGTGTTTGTCTGTCAAATTTATGCCAACTCTGTCCAACAAGATCTTTCATTCGGTGGTGCTAGATATATCGGAACCGGTCGTGGTTTTGCTACTGCTCGTATCCCATTCGGTATCCTCTTCTCTCGATTCGCTGGTCCATCCATTTATTTGGGAGCTAGATTACTCATGATGTTGTTATTCGCAACCATTACCGCCTGGCAGGCTGCGTTGATCTACTTCTGGGTCACTCTTCTTGCTCTATGTATCTCTCCATTCTTGTACAATCCTCATCAATTTGCCTGGAACGACTTCTTCATCGATTACAGAGACTATCTCAGGTGGTTATCTCGTGGAAATTCCCGCTCGCATGCATCAAGTTGGATTGCTTACTGCCGTCTTTCTCGTACCAGAATCACAGGTTACAAGCGCAAGGTTCTCGGAGACCCATCGGCAAAGATGTCTGGAGATACTGCTCGTGCCACGTTCTCTAACCTTTTCTTCGGAGAAATCGTTGGACCACTTATGATTGTTGCTCTCACTTTGATTCCATACCTCTTCATCAACGCCCAAACTGGTGTCATTGCAAGCAACAACGACGGTGTCGAAACCGAGGCCACAAATGCACTGATCCGTGTTGGCATTGTAGCTTTGGCTCCTATCGCCGTGAATGCTGGTGTCTTGGCTGGAATGTTTAGTATGGCTTGTTGTATGGGACCCGTGCTTGGTATGTGCTGCAAGAAATTTGGATCAGTCTTAGCCGCTATTGCACATGCTATTGCCGTTATTATGTGCTTGGTATTCTTTGAGGTCATGTTCTTCCTGGAAGGATTCGACTTCGCCAAGGCTTTGCTGGGAATGATTGCCTCCGCTGCTATTCAAAGATTTGTCTACAAGCTCATCATCAGTTTAGCACTGACCAGAGAAATGAAGACCGACACATCCAACATTGCTTTCTGGACTGGTAAATGGTATTCCATGGGTTGGCACTCGATTTCTCAACCTGGTCGTGAATTGCTTTGCAAGATTACAGAGCTTGGAATGTTTGCTGGTGACTTTATCCTTGGTCATCTCCTTCTTTTCATCATGCTTCCTATCATCGCCATTCCTCAAGTTGACAAACTTCATTCTACTATGCTCTTCTGGCTTCGTCCCAGGTATGTTTGACTCTCTCACCCCATGTTCAAGATTATGTGCTAACTTTCCTCCAGTCAACAAATTCGCCCTCCAATTTACTCCTTGAAGCAATCCAAATTACGCAAGAGACGTGTCTGGAGATATGCTGTTATCTACTTTGTGCTCTTCATCGTCTTCCTTGCGTTGTTGGTCGGTCCACTTGTTGTTGGCAAGTCTATTTTGAGCGAGAGCTTGACCAACAGTATTCCAATGAAACTCTTTCAGCCTATTGGCCAGAACAACAACGACACCCGAGGTTATAACCAGACCGGTACTGGTTGCAAGACTTGCAGCGGTGTTAGTGCTACTTCCAGCGCTACTGCTGCCAAGATACGATTGTTTTAAATTTCGCCACTGTATAGATGGCTTCTGGGGCTGTAATATAGAATGGGATGGTATGCAGTACATTAAAATGATCTTTGGAATGGATGCGTGGCCATCGTCACTTCACGGGGTGTTTTTCAACTTTGAGTTTGGGTGTTTGCATGGTAAACGGCTTTAGATATTTGTTTTCTGTTTCTTTTCCTTCCTTTGCTGTTCCATAATGACCCAAATGCAATACTGGATGCTCAGGCTTGAAACACCTAGCGTCTAAATCGGCTGTAATATGTCCTACAGCGAAAAGATAATACAGAGCTCTTTACAATGAATATGAGTAAATTTTTGGTTATCCAATTCATTATAATGATTGATTGATCACTGTGACTTAAATTTTGACCTTCATGCAATATTAACCTAGCCTATGTAATTGACGTTAATGAAACGAATCCGATTGACTGCCTCCTTTTCTTTTCCTTCTAGAAAATGGCATGATTTTCACTAGCTTTACTAATTTTCCTATGCCTCTTATACAATGCACGACAACAGCAGAATTTTTCATTCCCAATCGATAGATACAGTTCCTGAAGGTAATAGCATTTTTCATCACCCATACACAATAACCTACCATCATTATTTATATATCTGAAGCCTGCCACTTCATCACTCGAATTCTCGGTCGGACATCCGATTACGCGAAGCCGACGCCAATTCGTGACAACCATCCTTTTGGTGCACTCGAACGGAAGCGGGTGTCTTCTTTACCAATCGTTCCTACAATATTTACTTTCTTCACTTCTCGTACTGCACACTTCGATTGCCCTCTACACTCGAGTTCGTCAATATGGATCTTCAGGATATTCAATCGTACATGGTCTCGTCCATGAATGAGATCACATCGACCTTCCAAAAGGTACCTGGGTCGGCCATGCTCATCCGTTATATTCAATCAAGTTATCAGGATGATCCAGTCAGATCTGTGATTGAATTGATTCTGGTTATTTTCTTCATTAGATATTTGTTGGCCCCGAGTTATGTGACGCACAATAACAATTTTGTTCAATTGACTGAGGAGGTGAGTGGCTTTTCATCCGGAGATGGGTCTGCGACTGGGAATTCATGAGACTGATATAGTGGGCTGCTAGGAAATTGATGACTTGGTGGATGAATGGCAGCCAGAGCCTTTGGTGTCAAAGATGACTCCTTTCGAGGAGGCAGACAGTGAGAAAACTCCTGTTATCGTTGGGTGAGTTCGATTTCCTATTCCTCCATATTCTGTTACGCAGTGTGCTAATCAAAAGCAGGCCTACAGGACCCAAATCCAAACTCTCAAACGGCCGAACGGTAACGAATCTCGCATCCTATAACTTCTACAATTTCGTTGGCAATGAGCAAGTCAAGGAAAAGGCCATCCAGACCCTCCGAACTTATGGTGTCGGACCTTGCGGACCCCCTCAATTTTACGGCACTCAAGATGTACACATGAAGACTGAAGCGGATATTGCATCATGTTTGGGAACCGAAGGGTGCATTGTGTATGCGCATGCATTTTCTACCATTTCCAGTGTGATTCCGGCGTTTTGCAAAAGAGGCGATATTATTGTGGCGGATCGAGCAAGCAATTATTCTATCATGAAGGGTCTGCAGATTTCTAGAAGTACGGTTAAGTATTTTGAACATAACAATATGGAAGATTTGGAGAGGGTTCTACAGAAGGTGGTTAAGGAACAAGCCAAGAGACCATTGACTAGAAGATTTATCGTTACAGAGGGATTGTCAGAAACCGTCGGCGATTGCGTGGATTTGCCTAAGCTGGTGAGTATTCATGTTATAGGCTAATGCTAATGGGTATAGCTAACAAATTATCAGATTGAGCTTAAACGTCGTTATAAATTCCGCTTGATGCTAGACGAAACTTGGTCCTTTGGAGTTCTAGGTAGAACTGGTCGCGGTCTCACCGAAGCACAGAATGTGGATGCTTCACAAATCGATATGTTGATTGGATCATTGGCCGGACCTCTCTGTGCCGGAGGTGGATTCTGCGCAGGTTCAAATGATGTGGTAGAACATCAACGTATCACGGCTGCTTCGTATACTTTCTCTGCGGCTCTACCAGCCATGTTGGCTACTACCGCCAGCGAAACGCTCAATATGCTACAAACCAACCCAGAGGTTTTGGTACAGTGCAGAGAGAACATAAAAGCGATGAGGGCTCAACTCGATCCTAGAAGTGATTGGGTTCATTGTACTAGCGCCATTGAAAATCCTGTTATGCTCTTCGTTCTCAAGCCAGATATTGTCAATTCCAGACGGTTAAGTCTTGAGGAACAGGAACGTATCATGCAGGAATGTGTCGATGAGGCAAGTTCTATTCGCCCTTGAAATTAGGTCCATCAAACTAACTGAATTATCAGTCTCTCGCAAATGGAGTCCTCATCACCAGACTCAAGAGTATGCCAACTTACTCTGGTAGTAATGGCAAAGACGAAGAGTACAAATTACAACCAGCGCTTAAAGTATGTATTACAACTGGACTTTCGAAGAAGGAGATTGAGAAGGCTGGTGTCGTTATTAGACATGCTATTACGAAGGTTTTGACGAGGAAGGCGAGTAGTAAGTTGGCTTTACCAATTGCTTAAGTATTTTTGGGTGCGTTTGAGAGGTGGCGTTTTTTGTTTATTTGGATGATGGATGATGGATGACGGACGACGGACGACGGAAGGATAGGGGATTTTGGGTTTAGCGGTGGGACGAGAGGATGAGGATGGGAAGAGGAGGGAGGATGTAATTTATAATAGATGCTGGGGATATGTATTGATATAGGATATGAAGTATAGAGATTATGAATGAATATATTGATATAACAATGTCTTTGCATATTTATGTTTGCAAAGAATTTGAAACTTTTACTTGGGGGGGCATGTATTACAGTATCAATATATCAATCTTTATCTGAACTGTATTTATTGTATTTACGTCCGAGGTGTTCTGCGATGTAATTGGATTTATGGGTTTAGATAGATAGAAGCAGGAAGTAATATGTATATATATATATGTATAGGTACCTATGTATATAGCCCCAGGGGTTCTAATAAATACAAGTTTGAAGAATTGATTGAAAGTTGAAACTTGAAACTTGAAAGAGAAATTTATGTTTTGTTAAGGTTACTGGGAGGGGAGAGGAGGGGGAAGAAAGGG
>NGKG01000020.1:93591-111648 GCA_002162505.1 Myriosclerotinia scirpicola | reverse complement strand
GGTTGAAGAGGGGATTGGAAAAGTGGAGGGAGGTTAGATGGAGGGGGAATTGGAGGGGGAATTGGAAGGGGAATTAAAAAAGGAATTAAAAGAGTAAAAAAGGAATTGGAGAAGAAATTGAGGTTAAGAGAGTAGATAGATAAAGAGGGAATTGGAATTAGATTGAATTGAGTTGCTTTGAAATGTTATTTTGTATTAGATGCTATATATATATTAGATATTAGATGTTTATAATGAATTCGGGATTAAAAGTTTAAGGATTAGGTTTAAGGGAAGGCTTTGGGAGTTGAGGGGGGGTTGTATTAGGGGATGAGTTTGGGAGGTAAATTTGGGAGGTATGGATGATATGTAAAAACAATATATTAAATACTATATATTTAATGAATTAGATCTCTTTGAGACTAGGGGTCAAAGGAAAAGTATTAATAGAGCTGAGTTGGGTTATGGGGATTAGGTTGAAGTGGTTTAGGGATTTAAAGATGGGTTTATGGGAATGAAGTAGTAGATACAGATACAGAAATAAGGTAATAGAAGGGAGAGAATGTGAATGATTTGTTGGGTTGGGGTAGTGTTTTATAGAGAGGATAGTGTAGGATATTATAGGATATATACTTCATATTAGTTTATTCGATTTGGAGGTGGAATTGGATTTGGATAAAAAGAAAAAAAAAGGGGGGGGGNGGTGTGGGCTTGGAAGTAAGGGTGGAGGTAGAGGTAGAGGTAGAGGTAGAGGTAGAGGTAGAGGTAGAGGTAGAGGTAGGAAGTTAGAACTTGGAAATCAAATACTAATTCCCGAATATATTGAAGATAGAGTTAAAGATTTCCAATAGAATAGATGATGAATATTTGATAGTGTATAATGCATAATGTATAATAACAATAAAGAAGATTTTTGATAGGTTATTGCATATTAGATATTGCATATGAGATATTAGATAATAAGAAGAAGAGATAGTAAAGGGATATATAATAAAAGGTTATAAAAAACTAAAATATTAAAAGGAGAGCAGGACATAGTGAAATCGAGGAGAGAGGAGAGAGGAGAGGAGAGTAAAAGAAGTTGTGAGTGATATAGCCATCAAATCAGCGAGGAGGGTATCAATATCAATATTAAGATCGATGTCGATATCGATGAGAACAAGAAGCGCAGGCCCTAGAGATTAGCTAAAACCCTTATTAGTATACAAACTTTGAAACCAGCGATCCATAGAGGAGTATACCAACTTCTATAACAAATAATCGAAGTATAAGGACCAAGTACTAAATAAATAACTATACACACCTCTACAACAATCTACAAATAATCAACTACATATTAATTATAAAACTTATATTACAATCACCTGCAACTCCCATCTCCCATCTCCTATCTCCTACCATCTCCCTTCCCCCCCTCTCCCCCCCTCTCCCCTCTCAAAAAAAAAGAGATACAACAAATAACTAATCAAAGGGGACTACCTATTAGAGATGTATTGTACCTATGTAAATACAAATATATATCCAAATCCAAATCCAAATCCAAATCCAAATCCATCCAACAAAAGAACAAAAGATAAGTAATTAAAAAGGACAAGTAATCAGCTAAAAACCAACAACCAACAACTAACAACCATCTAAATTCTCCCACTTGTACATATGTAGATATATAAATATACAATTAAAAGATATAAAGGAAAATAAGATCTTATAAAGAAAGTAGAGGGAAGGTAGCCTTAGGTAGGGGGATGTAATAGATGATATGATATGATATTATATTATATAAGAGGAGAGAGAGGGGGGGGGAGATGTAGAGGAAGACAAGATCTTATAAAGAAAGTAGAGAGAAGGTAGGGGGATGTAATAAATGATATTATATAAGAGTAGAGTAGAGAGAGAAGGGGGGGAGATGTAATAAATTTAACCGAACCACCCAACAGTTTAAATGAACTAAAACAGGAGAAACCAAAAACATCCATGGACTCTATAAAAAACAACTAACCTTGGAAAGCCCAAAAAACAAGATTCCTCAACCCTTTCAGCTATCCGACTTACTCACTAATTAACATTGCCCAGTAATACAACAACATCCCAATCCAAACCTTTACATCTATCTGCACATAATATTCACAAGCCAGATCCAAAATCTCGCCATAAACAACTAAAACATAAAACACTCCTACTTCAGAGAATCCCCTACTCAAAACCATTTCTCAAATAATATTTATATTTCATACAACACATACATATCTCTCTTGCACTCTTGATATTACCACATACAACCTTCCATCAAAATCATAAAAACACCATCTCAACCAAAAAAAATAGGCGGCGACTACCATTCGCAAGACCATCCATGATCCCTCCCGCTAAGCTAAAAACTCCGAGTATATCTCTCTTAATACAATACAATCCAGACCAACTCCAATCTCAATTACAATTTCATAATGTCACAAATGGAAAGTCAATGGTTGCACGTGTACGATGGAATACTAATCAACCTCCCAACTCTCGCCTGGTGCCGTTCTGGGTCTAGATTGCGAGGAGATGTCTCTTCGCCTTGAGGGTGTAGGTGTAAGGCTAAATCCAAAATCATCCTCGGTCCAAGTTTCACCATGATATTCATCTTCTGTGAAATCCCAGTGGACGGCCTCCCCTTCACCAAGTAAAAAGCCCCTCCATTCTCCCGCTGCGATTTTGGTTGCGATTTTCATCATCATGTGAAGTAAATGGCTTGGAGGACTTAGAAGAATTTCACATGTCTTTTGGATGATTGCTGTAGGGAGATGTCGGGCGGTTTGTAGTCGTCGTGATCCTGGTGGTGGAGAGAAGAGATTTACTGCAGCAGGAAGAGGTGATAGTGATCTTGTTGAATTGCTACTTGTAGTACCACGGTGTCTCAGTTTTAGGGGCGAAGGAGTGATGATCTCGGAGGCATCACCTTCGGACTTTTCGCCATCATTAATCAAAGTAGGGGTTCTTGGAGCTGGTGATAGACTTCGAGGGGATGCATTAATAAGTGAAGGTGTAGACCACGTTCCGTGTATCTCGGGGTTTATATTGAGCTGTGAGATTGGCGTAGAGTGTACTTTCTTTGGAAGTACGATATTGTCGTGGGGGTAGGGAAATGTGGTAGGTGATGGTGGTCCGGACAGAGGTGGTGATGGCGGTACATCAAGTGGTGAGTGCCATGACTGTGTAGAGTGAAATGACTCGAGGCTTGATGAAAGCTCTGATTCGGGACCGTTAACCGCAATTTTCCTCACGGGTGATCTATTTCGACGCTTTGAAGGTGGACTCGTGACTAGAGAGAGGATAGGAGGTGCCGTGATGGATCGACTACAGTGATGTAAAACTTGTGATCGACTTTGTGATTCAAGAGGCGCTTGCGAACCTGGCAATTTAACGGGGTTCTTTGGCGTGACATTGGTGTCATCCGTCGCATCGCTATTATTACCCTCATCAAGCTCTACGTGGGACACAACAGGAATCTTAAATTCTGATGGGGACGAAGCATGTTCGATTGGATGGGTTTCGACCGAGTGGGTTTGCGCTGGAGAGATTGAAGATTCTGCGATTAGACTGGTTGATTTCACTGAAGATATTTCTGGCGTTTCCTCTTCAAATGGGAGGTCTGATAGGCATGTCTCTGTGGGGCTAGACGCAGATTCATGCAATGCAGGAGTTTGAAGTGGGGAAGCAGAGCGGGTTCTTATGCATGAGAACTTGGGCGACCTTGAAGTCAACGAGGTCGACCTTGAAGCAATTGGATAAAGATCACCCCTGGGTAAAGGTATCCTAGATGTCGATCTTTGTACTGGCCTCCACGGCTTTTGCGTAGCAGCTATTTGAGGAGGAATTGGAAGATCGACCGAAAAGGTTCTTTGAAATGGACAAGGAGTCTTTTCATATAATAACACTTGTGCCAATATCTTTTTGAACTCTTCTGCTTCTTTTATTTCTTCGGAGGTTGTGTTTCTTATCTCGATTCGCCAATACTCTTGTAACTTCCGTACTTGTAATACGAACTTACTAGATCCATCGTCCGACACAAACCAACATTGACTACGAGGTAATATTGGCTTCAAAGCTTTCTGACAATTGAGAAATGCGACCGATTCGGGAGCTCTATAGATGCGCAAAGTACCTGCAAATCCCATATCAGCATGAATATTGTTTAAATTGCCACATGAAGCGCATACCAACAGCGATTGTCCTTTCCACCGGGGACGACCATTTCAAAGAAGAACTTATGTTTGTAACCTCCTCCGCAGATCCATTACTCGAGCTTGGTCGCGATGAAATCGACGATGGGGTGGAGAAGGATATGATACGGGCTCTGTCGACACTATAGAGTATCTCAATTTGGGGATCGGGAGTTGAGGTTATTCGACCAGACGCAGACACAGCGCGTGTCAGAGAGGAAGTAGAAGCCATTGGCAATGTTGAGCCAGATTACTTTTTAAATTTCTTGTCTGATGACCATGATGGTATTGTAGATTACACGGTAGATGGTAAACTTTTGAAGGCCGAAATGAATGCGATTTGAAGTTTGGAGAATATGTATGCAACCTGTTGCATTTAGATCCTGCGGGTTTCAAGATTGTACAAGTTCCAAGTACTAGGACTAGATTGTAAAGAAGGTAGCTTCCTGTCGTTTCAGTTTTTCAGTTTTTCAATTGGAATTTTTAAAATAGAAAGTGGATTAGCAAGATTAAAGATGTGTAGCCGTAGATCATTGCATCTCATTTCATCTCTTTCATATGGGACAATAGAAGAGACTATTGATTCTGGTGATTTGAATTAACTCGAGAAGGCTGGAAGTGGTCAGAGAGCAAGCATCACGCCTTTGATTATATATAGATACCTAGGTATACCTAGTATATATATATATATATATAGGTATCGATATATACCTCTGTACTGGGACCGCGCGCTTATAGTTATATTTACTCCCTCTTATATTCAGATCCTAAAAGTACCTACTTTAAGTAAATATCATCTAGTATACGATACCATCATATTTCAAAGTCTGTGTCTGTGTCTGTGTCTGTGTTGTGTCTGTGTAAATTTACAATTAAACAAAAGTTACATTGTTCCAATTTAGTAATTCATAGTAATTAGAGGTTTAATTCGGACATTAGGGATCTAGTACTCCGTATATATAGGATCAGACAGTGGCCAAAGTCCCTGATTATAAATTATAGATTATACTCCCAGTAACTAACTCCCTTACTCCATAACTTCATTCAATGTTCCAAATCAATTTTAACAATCATGACGGGAAGGTATAACCAGTGTATTAAGTTTCGTGAAAAGTCCCATTGGCAAAATCTAAATCTGAATATTGGTATCGCTGTTGCTGTCCCTGTCCCTATTTACGATGAGTGAAGTATGTTTACGTCCGCTCGTGTGCCTTTGAGTTAAGTTAGCAAGTAGTGAGGTGAGGGGCCAAAAAATGATGACGTCTTGAGCCGAAAGCCAGGAATGCTGGCTGTAGCTTCGCTGTCGTATGCAGCTGTCGTATGCATTTGTCGTGTGCAAGACAGAATTACTGGGATGGGAAAAAAAATGTACAAATATTACAATCTCAACCTTTAACCTTCAATCTTCAACATACGACCATCTGCCTCTCAAATATGGCCAAAATGGATTCGGAAAGGTTGCAGAAGCCAATCCCAAATCGCGATGATTTGAAGAAAAAGCTATCTATCGACCATTTCGATTTGAACGCCATTCTACGAGGAGCACAATTGACTATAGTTGGAGGTTAGTTTTTCGGCACAACGACAGCAACATGTTAAAACCTTGAGATACTGACTGGCGCACAGCTCTGAGAGCTCTGCGGAATCCTCAATTGTTTACTTCAGAGCATTACAAGCAGGCTGCTCTCGCCGTTTTAGCAGGCGTCGTAATTCGACTAGCTATAGAGATCCCCGTATGATTTCTCGCCATACCACTACACCTTATGCTTGCTAATATGTAGTAGATTTTTGGGGTGAGAGTATTCCTATGGGTTATGTCATTTTTCATGGACATGGGAGCTTCTACCTTTGACAATAAGGTGGTTGAGGGCTTAGATCTTATTCAGAATCATGTTTTACAGATTCCCTTTTTTCTCATGAGTATACTGAGTCGAGTCACTCCAACTCTTGACAATATGTAAGTGTTTTCCTGCGAGCTCATACCTTCCATTGGTTTATGTATCCATACTAACTTCTACAGGTTTATGATGAGCCTTGCTTTCGTTGATGAAACCTATTACGAGAAACACAAAGGGGAAGAACGTTCAACATTACGAGATGAATACTATCCAAATCTACGAAGATATCCCAAAAGAGATGGCACAACACATAATACAAGCACAGCTGAGAACATGTCCATGTTTTTAATGAAGTTTGGAAAGAAGGCAGGACTCTCTTTGGCAGTTTATGCTCTATCTTATGTTCCGATACTTGGACGTTTCGTACTCCCGGCAGCTAGTTTTTACACATTCAATAAGTATGAATACCGACCAAGACAAGAGACACATTGTACTAATAGTCATTAGAGCTGCAGGACTCGGTCCTGGCCTTATAGTGTTTGGTACGGGTATCTTTTTGCCTCGTAGATATCTTGTGATATTTTTACAAAGTTACTTCTCATCACGCAGTTTGATGCGTGAATTGGTCAGTATTGAACCTTTGGCCTATTACGATTATAGCTGACTGGTATAGCTTGAGCCATACTTCGCTCGTATCAAATTCACCAAAGAACAAAAGAAAAACTGGTTTCATGATCGAGAAGGACTTCTATTTGGATTCGGTATCGGGTTCTATATATTTCTTCGAATCCCTCTCCTTGGTGTACTCGTCTATGGCATCGCAGAAGCATCGACAGCCTATCTCATTACCAAAATTACCGACCCTCCTCCACCTGTTGGTCAAGAGGATACCTTTGCTGCTACCCAGCAAAAATGGAAGAACAAGCATGCATTCTTGAACCTCAAACTCGATCAATTAGATGCTCTTAATACATCCAGCTCCAGTACGAAAGCAGTCTCACAGGGTGGTTCAGGGGAGAAAGCATCATCGTCGGCCACAGAAATACCTCCACCATATAGTGAGCTGAGACCAAGGTAACGGATGGTATCAATGAAGAGCATATGGTCAAGCTGGATAGTATGGGATATCACCCAGACGATTTAAGTAACGTGATATAAAAATGTCTAGATCTACTTATGGTTTCGAACGGATAGACAAGACACTCATATAACATTGTGCATGGTATTAACAGTATGTCAAGTTCTATCACAAAAGCCAATTTGCACTTCATTCACCGTCATCCACCATGGACATTCTCAGTTTAGAATCCTAAGAGTGGCTTTGAGAATCCAGATCTATCAAACATCAATTGTGACTTATCAACATTGAATGCTACAATACCTAGTAATTAGGTAATACTGATATCATCCCGTCTGAAATCCTCAACGCTGTACATACTATTAGTTATTTTTAAAGCCGATGAACCCCGCATTATCTACTCGTGCTCTCCTATTCAGTACTTTGTAGATTGATCTGCAGGTAAATGATTGGTTCGATTCATCCAAGAGGGGTAATTTGCGATAAGAGCTCCCGACCATAACCTTCCTTATCATTCTTACGTCTCTTCTTTGATCACCACATAGTAATTGAAAAGACATATCATATCATTCCCGGTACAGTATCAAAAAGGTATAAGTCGTTATCTTCCTCTCCGTTCCTCTTGCCATTGACTACCTCGTCAATTTCTTTCTCACCTCACCTTCACCTTCTCAACAAACTTTCTCGCGATAAACATAACCATAACCATAACTATAGCCATTACCTTACTTCATTCTTCTTACTAGCGACCATCTCAAGTAGAGCTCAGTAGTTCACAATGGGTAGATCAGAAATTCGCAACATTTGCAAAGTCTCACTTGATGAGCCTGCAGAAAATCAGCCCAAACTTCACAACAGATGGCACCCGGACATTCCATTCGCAGACACCATTAAGAATGGCGAAACCGTGAAGATTGAATGTGTAAGTGTCACCTAAACCGCGACTTCTATCAAATTACTCCGTTGACCGTGTCATTGAAGGTTGATTGGACTGGAGGTCAAATTAGTAAGTCTCTACTTGTATCACTACCATTGCATATGCTCATTGCTCCTTTAGAAAATGATGATAGTGCGGATGATGTGAAAAATGTCGATCTAACCAAGATTCATTACTTATCTGGTCCGTTCGAGATCGAGACAGCAGAGCCAGGAGATGTCTTGATTGTGGAGATTATGGATGTACAGCCACATCAGGAACATCCTTGGGGCTTGTAAGTTTCTCGAAATCCAATGCCGAGTCTATACTATTTGCTGATCATATGCAGTACGGGTAAGCAACAAAACGATCAAGCAGGTTCAGTAGACTTAAAGTTGACTTTTACTCCCAGGTATTTTCGCAAAAGAAAATGGAGGCGGTTTCCTGGATGAAATTTACCCAACGGCGTATGTCTCTCTTGATTGGTCTCTTGATGCTCGACGGCTGATGAGTGGTGATTAGAGCTAAGGCTATCTGGGATTTCGAGGGAATCTACTGTTCTTCACGACATATTCCCCATGTCAAATTTCCTGGCTTGATACACCCAGGTATTCTTGGATGCGCACCATCTGCAGAGGTAGGTCTCTCAGTTATCATTTTGTCTTGCTATCCTGTTACACCGAAACACTTTGGCAAGAGAATCGAATTCAGGGGTTCCAAAAGTTCGGACTGCAGTCCGAGAATGAGAGATTCTCGATTCTTGACTCTAGTTCATGTGTTGGACTTATTTGTGATAAAACGAATCCACTCAAGTCGTTCAGGAACCAGCTATACTCAAAGTTTCAAGTTTCAAAGCTTTTCGAGTGTTGAAAGTTTTCAAATCATCTGGGCTATAGTCCGGAAGATACAATATGATACCCTGGCCAATTCACCATCTAGCCTATAGAGCCCCTCTAACATGTACCAAATCTAATACCATATCCTAGGTTCTGGCCACTTGGAACAAACGTGAAGGGGAGCTCATTGCTGCAAATAAGCTGGACAGAATCGTTGCCCAACCGCCGAATCCTCAAAATGTGCATGCAGGTTCTGCTTCTGAAGAAATCAAAACAAAGGTTGGCAGAGAAGGAGCAAGAACAATCCCAGGTATCATCGTTATACATTACTCAAAATTGCCCCTCAATAGCTGATATCTTTTAGGTCGTCCTGAACATGGCGGAAATTGTGACATCAAGAATCTTAGCAGAGGAAGCAAAGTAAGAAAGAAAATCTAATGGCGTCTCGAGGTGAAGACTAACAAAATGGTTAGGTGTACCTCCCAGTACACGTTAAAGGAGCCAAGTTTTCTGTTGGAGATCTCCATTTCTCTCGTGAGTCATTATTCTGTTGTCAATCCTTGACATGAATACTAACAAAACATCAGAGGGTGATGGCGAGATCTCGTTCTGTGGTGCCATCGAAATGTCTGGTGTCATAACCATCAACTTCAAGGTAATGAAAAACGGCATAGCAGATCTTGGCATGAAATCACCTCTGTATCTACCCGGCCCAGTCGAACCACATTATGGACCAGGAAGATATCTTACCTTTGAAGGATTTAGTGTGGATCATCATGGCAAACAGGTACGTCGTATATCATATCAATCTTGACCGTGTTGGGATACTAACAAACCACGAAAGCATTACATGGACGTCACAGTAGCCTACCGTGAAACCACATTGCGTTGCATTGAATACCTCCGTCGGTTCGGATACTCTGACTACCAGATATATCTTCTCTTATCCTGCGCTCCAGTGCAAGGTCATGTAGCTGGAATAGTAGATATTCCCAACGGTAAATCCAGCGTCCTGTCCCATTTTCTACCCCTGAACCCACACTGACATCTTGGGGAACTAGCATGCACGACTCTCGGCTTGCCAATGGATATCTTTGACTTTGATATTTCTCCCTCGGGTCCGGCGAAGAAATTGGATATGGGGAGCTGTGCCTTTGAAACCGGAGTCACGGAGGGCAAAGTTACGATGGGTGGTGGGAATAGTGAGCATAGCTTCGGTGGTGGTTTGACTTTCAAGAATTAGTGAGGTGTGGGTTTGACCGGATACCTACCTTACGTTAGGTTCGGGTGCGAGGAATTAGTTTAGTAGTGATTTTCTTTTCGCCTATAAAGTATGCACTAATGAATCACTAATGCATCACTTCTCTTCAAGTGGTATCGATGTTTTAATTTCCTATATATTTCCGTCGTGTCTTCGCAGTGAGCTTAGAGGATTGAGGTCTAGCGATTTTGGATTTGCAGTTTAAGAATACGGATCGCGGTTTGCTCGGTATTCACGGAAACAATCGAGGGTAGCAGCAACGAGGATGACGAAAAGGTAAAGAAGATGTAATGGTACAGGAAATACCATTAAAGGAAAGAAAATCGGCGGTGATGATAAAAAAGGATAAAGTAGAAAGAGACGAAAGATTTGAGGTTTCAAAGGCGGGGTGAAGTGTCAATTGTTGCATCCGCTATCGAATGTGGCAGGCTCCAGACCGTATCCAGCAAATTGAATAATATGCATAAAAAACTTGTGAAATACGAGTCGAAACCCAAATTTTGATAATATAACGAAATTGGTATGATGGTTGTTGTGATAGACCTTACCGATACGAACAATTTGTGTTTTTAAGATTTAGAGTGAGTCCGTAAAAGGGACTGAAATTTCATATGAAATTGATGTTGTTGATGTTCCGGCGCTACCAGCGACATAGATTTCACAAACAATGGAGACGAATAGAAAGTTAAGAGAAAAACTCTTTTTTATTTAATGAAAAAATCTAGCTAAAAGCTTTGTAGATGTTGGTATCACGGCCTATATTAGAAAATAAAGGCTCTGATCCAACTATCCCAAGCGTAAAATAGAAACGAATACGAGGCTTCAATGTTCTGTTGAAAGTTATTACCATCCTTCACCAGATTCACCACCCCATCCTCCACCAGATTCACCACCCCATTCCGCGGCATTAGTATCATCTTGGACATTGTCTTGATTATCGTCACCTGAGTCGCCGGTTGGAACAGTCGAGGTTTGAGTATCTCCTCGTGTTTCCTCACCAGTGATCGCAACATTAGGATCAAAATACTCGACAACGTGCATCTTTCCGTAATCAACTGCATCATCAAGTGGAAAAACGAACTGGAAGTCGTTTTCGACGACAGTGTATTGATGATATTCAGAGGAATTAGAGCCGAGGGGAACACGAACGAATGAATGAACTTCAGTACCATCATCTCTGGTCCAAACCAATTTCATTGCTTCTGAGCGTTTGCCTGCGCTTAGGTGGTTCCGGTGAAACGTCAAGGTCCGAACTCGTTTCGAAATCTTCATCATCCCGAGGTTTCCTCTTGTGTGGGACCAGCTGTGGAGGAAAAGGGGTGGAAGATGCCTCGTCATAAGTTTTGGAAGATAGTCTATTTCCAAGAGGTGATTGTCTGATTGGCAGCTGCTCACTGAAAGAATCTGTAGACAAGTTTACTACAACTTGATCATCTAAACTGTGATTGGTCGACCTGCGTCTAGGTAGCTCCGTCTTCATTTCATCGGATTGATTATCGTGATTGAACCCGAATGATCCAAAGGATGAATTTGGGTCCTGTGGATCATCAACGAGATCATAAAATCCATCTAGCGATGATGTACCTTCAACCAACAATGGATCAATATTGCGCTCGACATTTTTGTCGACGTCTGGATGTTTTTGAGGAACCCCTTGAATACGATCTTGAGGTGTGATTATGCTCTTCCACTTCGCTACAATCTCATCCCTCATTGTAGGTTTACCTTCCACAAATTCTTCAAGGTACCTTGCGCGCATCTGGAAGGGGCTAAATGCAACACCCATATGTTCAGGAGGTTGAAAACCTGTCACCAGCATCTCCAAATTCATCATAGCATAAAGCCCACATGACATATCATCGTGCTGTTCCATTGAGTCAACATATTCGAATTTCCATAGTTCCACATCCACAAATACGACTGGCCACAAGTCGAAGAGTACACGAAATTGTTCTCGTAGAGAGCATTCCACTGTGTTTTTGCTTGACTTGAGAGAGTCATAGAAGGAAATAATACGATCGTATCTCTTGATAACTACAACCATCCAATGATGACTGGCTTCATCTACAGTTGGTTTGTAGTGAAATGGGATGATGAGCTTGCGGTAGGAATCCGATAATGGTTTTTGTGTTTGCAGCCCAAGTTTATCGGTTGATAATTTTGACTCTAATGCCATTGCCAGTGTGGGGATCCAATGTGAATTACAGAGGAAAGTGTTATCCGATATTTTAGATCGAAGACGATGTACGAGCCAGTTGATAGGTTCGTCATTAAGACGAGCGAATATTCCATGGTCAATTGGATCTCGTTCCATCAAGTTAGCGATAGCATTTTTGTGTTCTACTCGTGTAAATGTTTGTGCTGTAGAGACAGCGGGTTCATCCTGTTGCTCATTGGACAAATCTATAAATTGCATGTACTGAGAATCGGTTGGGGAAATGCCCAATCTGGGACTATCGAGAGGAGGAAGTGAGTGAGTTTCCTTAGAATCAGGAATGTTAAGAGCCACGCAATTGAATTCATCGTTGGTTGGTGGAATAAGTTTGTCCAATGATGTCCCGTCGAATGACTTAAATCCGATAGGTGATACAAATTCAAGTTGGGTATTCTGTCCAAACACAAAGTCGTCCGTTCGCAAATTGGAGTGATTGCCAGCTGGGATTGTGTCGATCTTTTTGTGTTCTTTGGCGGATGCGAGTGAAATAGAGTGAGAAAGTGATGCAGACGATTCAACAAGGGAGCCTTTTGAGTTAATGGGTGATGCTTGAATATCATCTCGCTGAGGGAGACGAGCATTTTGAATCATATTCAGATCTAGAGTAAATGCCTTAGTTGATTTAGGGAGAGAACGATCGACATCCATCTTGGTATAGCTGTCGGTTGTGTTTTGAATCGGCTGAAAGGGAGAGGGATTGGCGATCCTTTTGCTACCGTCAATAGTGACGGTTTGATCGTGCTCGGGGCCAGGGTTGGATTCGGTAACATCAGTGGCTTCATCCAATTCCTCAATATGACCAGTACCACGACGAGGGGTTAAATTGTTGTACTCATATTCAGGCTGTATTCGTTGAGTCTTCCCATCAGAGCATTCTGGGGCTGGGTATCCATGATGATCCATTGGAGAGGCATCTATGTTGTTGTCCGTTGGACCAAAAACACTAGGTTCTCGATTGATATTAGGATCTGTTGGATGTGGAATATTCATAGATGAACCATGCATATGGTACGGATATGTTGGCATTTGAGAAGTCGGGTCAAATGGAGACGGACCATATGAATAATTGGATGGAGGGTAGGTCGGGAATTGGGCATATGGATGATATGGATGATATGGATGATATGGATGATATGGATGATATGGATGATATGGATGATATGGATGATATGGATGATATGGATGATATGGATGATATGGATGATATGGATGATATGGATGATATGGTTGATATGGTTGATATTGTGGCGGGGGTGGTGTTGTGTATGGGTATGGGTACATAAAGTTCTGTGCTTGTCCGTGGTGCATCCCGCCCTGTGATCCCGAATAGTGGTTGCCATTGTGAGTATGAGATGGTCTGGTGTTCGTGGTGGACCGTTGTTGACCATTCCCTCTGCCGCTCCTATTCTTGCCCCGCTTGAATTTCTTTTGGCCGGCGGATGTTTTGTTGTTCTCCTCGGTTGAAGGTTTGGATACCGAACTGTGACTCTCACCGTATGGGTGTTAGTAAAACTAAATAACTAAGTAGTAACAAGGGGCAAAAGGATCGCCATACGGCCAGTCCAAAGTATTAAGTTGATATATAAGTTTGGAATGTCAAGAAACGAATGGGAGGCATAAGCTGCATCACTAGATACAGTCTCGCTGGGTATCTGCCAAACGAGCAACTAATAAAATTGCAACTTGCAAGGGACATGGAATATGAAACATATGAGCATACATAAGAATGGGACATATATGATTCTTGACTCATGACTGTGAGCAATGTGTGATTGCAGCATATACGTAATATGCTTATTAGAACGAGGATGTAAATAACTTACGTTTGCTGCTCCATTGCAAAGGAACTTCAAAGACTCTTTTGGCGAAACGATAGTACCCAGGCGAGTATGACGTACCAGAACCAGAAATGAGGTTTCTTGAAACTGAACCGAATCACGACTGATGTTGTTAGCATAAGAATCGTAGATTTATAAGACTCAAACTTACCGATGAAGATCAACATGCGATCTTAGAGTCGCGCGTTGCAGAGGGGAGACCAATATTTATCGTAGGAGAACTCTCTCTAGAATATCCCACACCAACCTGTGTCTTTAAGGAACTCCTCTGAACATTGGTTTGGTGGCAAGGTTGTCTTTGGCCTTGGATGCCTATGGCAGTCCTGAGTGCTTGGGAATGGAAAGAATTGTAGGTGGCCACTACGTGATTGATGGCGTCGTGAAGTGAGGTGCGGATTATGTGTAATCGAAGAGTAATCATTGTGGGAAGATTGAGATAAATGGCTACTACCTTTATGCAGAAGTCAGTCAAACTAATTCTTATGTGTAGTTTCCTTATTTGAAAAACATCGATATGGAAAGCTATACCTTTGGATATAAAAAATCTTATTTGTAAAGGAAGAGCGACGGATATATATCCGAACATCGAAACAGCGGCCATTGTTCTTTCCCATCAATCACAATTGTTACGATCTTGTTTATCGAGTTGTATTGTGTTATGTATCAAATATGAAGTTGAGAGATGTAGAGCAATCGTTGGAGGCGGGCGTGAGCACCCTGAATAATTTGGGTCGACATCATTTATTCAACGATCTCTTCATTTACTCGATCTCTTCATTTAATCAAAATGACAAATACAAAGAGTTGAATGAAATGAGGCAATTTGTTAGAGCAATTTTGGATAAAAATGATATAATGTATAAGTTGATGTGAAAAAAATTGTTGTTGTTGACGCCTAAAGAATCAACATATAATGAGCCAATTGGAAACCAACTAACCCGAAATATATAGGACATATCATGTGATGTGTATATCAGCTGGGGCAGGCCCAGCTTAAGCCTTATCTCATCCTCAGACCCTTCTTATTCAATGATTACTTAAGCATAAAATCTATAAACTAGCCAATCAAAAGTATGTGGGGTAAGACGATCATTTCCCAAATTATACCTGTGCGCAATTTATACCCAAAGCAGAAGAATTACCGTAATATGATGCTAAATTAGTAAAAACGTTAATCACACGAGGGTCTGAATATTGAGATAACTTAAGCCTCTCTACGAATCAGATTGGTTCGAAGTCGGTCACGTTTCCTGAGCTCGGCCTCAACGATTGTGCCCCCTCTGTTTACTCTGTCAGAAACGCTGTTGTTGAGAAAGTGTTAAGGAATAGAGACGAGACGTAACTATGTGTATATGTGTATCTCTTGGGCATGCTTTATAGCATTAGGAGATTGAGTATGCTTAAGGCATAACATCCTTATATAATCGCGGCGTCCTTTGGCTTTTAGCTGCCTCATTTTAGAAGTGTTAGCGCGAAGGACATCTATCTCACTGTTTGTGCAAACGGGTTCCTCAAAGTCCACCAGATCATCCGTCGTTGCGCACATGAGCGGACATAGGTATTGCTAAGGGCCAAAGAAGCCTCCCCTGTATTTTAATAATGTCTTTTTTACCGCCTTTACGCACAATTTCATATCAGAGCCATTGGTTGATAGCATCGATATTTCCTGTATGGAACACTCGGACGCATATCCGGTATCACCTCGAACCGTTGCGCCAACAATCGAGCATCATCTGCATTTTTTTTTCTCCTATACAACTTATCTGCCAATTTTCGCGCCTCTCGTTTGGCTGTTTTTTATTACAAAGATAGTTCTTTTAATACTCTAATATTATCTCTGCTAAATAGTAAAATGAGAGGTATGACACCAAGAAATTTCCTCCACATCACTACCTAGTAGGTATGTACTATTTTAATAGAGGTTTAGCGTTATACAAAGGTCTACTTGTATTAATTCGATTAATGTATATTTACGTAGTCTAGTTACTGCCAGTGTGATATACAGACAAAATACTTACAATTTACACTTTCGATAACAATTAAGAAAATTCCTTCGAGTCACAAGTCTTTTCAACTACTGTTATGACATCACTATTTTCTCAATATTTTATCCTGAAATTCTATATAATCTCAACCAAAAAGACCGCGACATTCCTACAATAGACTTTGGCATAGTTCATCTATACTTTCAATACAAAGCTTACTCGTTTAAACTTCTGTTTGGCGCCTACACCTATAGCGTAAAAAGGTCCTTGAAGATATTTCCATGATAAGATTAATATTGAATATAAATTCTATTGTAGGATGTAGAATGGGTATAGGCGAACCATACAACATTTTTTTCCACATACTTAACTCTTCGCCGGATAGTCGATTGGAGTGTATCACACCTTGTCTGATACACAACAACTTTATTATAGGTAAAGCTGAGTGATTTCAGAAGAAAGGGAAATAATACTGACAACTAACTTCCTAAACTGATCTCCCAGGGGGTGCTACTACCCCCCTCCCCTAACCCTCAGAGGAAGTTTAAATATTGAGCTTGGAGAACATTGAAAAATGAATTAACATTTACTCATGAANGGGGGGGGTCGTTGGAACAAGTTATACTGCTAGGTTTTTATAAATATGGAAATATACCATAGAGAGAAATAAACCAGTCAAACGTATGCGGTATCACATAAATGTCTCAAGGATGGGTTAAGTCATATTTTAGTCACCCCCTGCCTGACCATACTCGGTAGTCGTCGTCTCTCGGCAAGAAGAGTGTATATATGCCCCATACATCGGTTATTATAATAGAGCATGCCTATGTATTCTAAAAAGCCTTGGCATGCCTTCGATTAAGGTTTGATAATATATAATTTGGGTGATTTCTTTAAGTAGCAGTAGGGCTGGGCATAGGGTAAGATAGATTTGGGGTAATCTGAGGTAAACTTATAAAAATAACTATCTGGTTTTATTCTATAAGGTAAAGTAAATACTTTATAAAATCAAATTAGGTATTAGATATATTAAGGTATATATTATATAATATTTATATAACATTTATATAATATTTTGTATAATTTTTCTATTAAAAATTCCTAATTATATAATTATATAATTAAGGTTTTTTAATTATATGATTATATTAGTATAATTATATAATCATTTTATTTTAGTATTGTAAACAATAATTATAAGACGATTATATAATTAAGATATTTTGTTATTTTAATATTAAAGATAATTTCAATTTTAGATAATAACTATAAAACAATTATATAATCAAATATTTTGGTGTATTTAGTATTTATAGGTTTTTAAAAATAATTACTTTATAAAATAATCGCTGAGTAAGGTAGTTACTTTATAAGGGTCAAATACTTCGGGTAGGGTATGGGTGCCTAGCCCTGGGTAGCAGGGGTAATCATTTTATTGTTGATTTTGATGCCCTCAGCAAACACCAAAACTATAATTCGCTTAAGTTGACGCTTTTCGCGAGCACTATAAATAGTCAATACGAAACATACTTTAGTACTTAGAT
The DNA here is from genome assembly GCA_002162505.1 of Myriosclerotinia scirpicola. Lineage (NCBI taxonomy): Eukaryota > Fungi > Ascomycota > Leotiomycetes > Helotiales > Sclerotiniaceae > Myriosclerotinia > Myriosclerotinia scirpicola. Next base: position 93,956 of record NGKG01000020.1, on the reverse strand, counting down.
TTTTTATTCTTTATTATAGACAATTGATTCTTTTATTATGCTTTGAAACCTCTATCGTCACATTATATCAAAGTCACTAGCACCCCTGAGAAGTACAGAAGATCCCCTGAGAAGGCCATAATATCTAGCCACTTGGACCTGAAGTTAAACACTGTTAAGTTTCCTTGATCTTTCACGTTAACCTGTGGTCACTGTACACCTGAGTTGACCCCCGTTCTTGGGATCTGCAAGTTAAACGCCAAACTATTTCCATCCTTGAACTTACTGTAGACAAACTCGAGTTCGTGAACTGAACCTTTAAACAGCTCTTTACATCTGTCCCTGAACGCCGTGGAAAGTACAAGCCTCGTTAAGGTCCCTGAACT
>NGKG01000020.1:74923-86892 GCA_002162505.1 Myriosclerotinia scirpicola | reverse complement strand
GGGGGGGGGAAATATGATTGAGGAGACATCCAGACTACCTCCGACTTCTTCGAAGGAGAATGGGTCCGCCACTGCGATTCGAATATCCTTAATTTCGTGGTATATGTGCCGTCGCACAATCGGGATACTCGATTAGCCGAGGAAAGAATACGCTTATTCGAAAGGTATAGGAATTGGAAATCGGCGGCGTTTCTCTCGTGAAATGGAAAACAACGAAAACACTGCCAAAGCTGTCAAGGCACAATCTTCCCATAACTATAGGTATTATTATATTCTGAATTTCCTATACCGCCATGTCCCTATCCCACTCCAAACCATGCACCCATGCTATCGCTCCATACCTATGATACCCCCCGTCCAAGCATAAACGCATCAAGCATAAGCATTACCACCCTTTTCCTTACAAACCGGGCAGCCCCCTCTAATTCTCTCCCGCAACAACCTCGCCCGCGTCACCTTGGTCCCAATACTATGCACATTCGTATATCTGCGCTCCTCATCGCCATCATCAAAGCCATCATACGTGGGATGTCTTTCCGCATCCGCCGCCTGCCGAATCTGCTCTTCATTCTTGCCATAGTTGAGGAGATGCGACAGGTGCCATACGTGACCGCATGCAAATCCCACCAGGGTTTCCATCTCGCCTTCGTAAAAGGCATCTTTGCAACTTATGCAGTGTGCGGGTTTGTGTTTGTGTGACCGTTTTTCTGTAGGTTGCTGGGTTTCATTATTGACTTCAAATTCATGTTCTATGACATCGAATTTAACACCACGACGTTGGCCCGCTCGGAGAGTATTTTGGGCCATGGCAACTTCCCCTCTTAATACTCTTGCCACTCCCTGACTGATACTTTCTTGGATTTCATATTCCTTGATCATTCTACTCAGGCCTTCTCTCAGGCCCTCGATCTCTAGACCCTCGGGAATCTTTCGAACTAACCGGATTGGGTCAATTGCCGTTCCAACCTCTTCCAATAATCCACGGATGAACCTAGGTTTATCCATAGAGTATTCGAGAAGATCATCCCAAAGATCGGCGTCGTTTTGAGATTTTGCAAATGATATTGCTTGTGAGACATCCGCTAGACGATCAATAATGAGATACAGAGCACGTTTTGTTTGACCAGTCTTTGAGTAGAGATAAACCAGTTCTGGGATATATGAGTAATTTTCGCATTCAAGTGTCGCCTGGAGATCTGTTAGCTTTTATCAAATGAAGTGATGGGCTACACAAACCTTCTCAAAAGTGTAGAAAGTAGACGATTTGAGGAATTCCATAAGTAGCTCGCGATCATATATTGCGAAGAGGTGTACAGCTAAATCAGCGAGGCCATCAACAAGCGATCTACTCTCTGCTAACAATCGATCGCGATTCTCGCCTGGGATTTCATCTATACCGTCTCCTTTCCAGAGCGAGCTAACGTAGAAGAAGAGATACAATGGCATTTCTTCTAGTTGATCCACAACAACCTGTGGCCCAACGAGGCCGTGATGAGCCTCGTCAACAAGTAATTGAATAGCTTCAGAAGTAGCTTCCTTCAACTCTGAGATAGGAGCATGTCGTCTTTGGTTCTTCGAAACGCGAAGCATAATGAGACTAGGAATATCATCTGCAATTGCATCTACCAAATGATATTGCTTTATAAGACTCATGGCGGCGTCTGCATCTTGGAGCTTGATGTAACATTTTAATGCCTCGCGAGGTCGACCATCAGCAACGTATAGCTTCCCTAGACTTTCCATGACAATTCGCCAATCCCTACCAGTTTCTCCATTTTCTACACTGTCTTGACGAACATCACGGTATTTGAGCTGATTTTCTAGAGCTGTCGCTACAGCTTTGACATCGAATAAGTCGGGTGACCATTGATCAAGCAACTCCCTGACTCGTGGTAAGTTGTGTGTAATGTAATGACCTAGTACAACTTCGTAGATTGTCGACGGCAGCGGTGGCGTGATTTGTGCTGTCGGTATAAAGTTGGTAATCTCATCAAACTTATCTTTTCCCGCAAATGCCCAGACCCAATGCTCCCACCGCTCCGATGTACCTAGCACTTTGCCACATATTCTTCCTGCAGCAGCCCAGTCATCGTTCTCAATTAGTGATTGAACCCATAGCTCACCAATTCTACGCTTCTCTTTTTCCACGGAAGAATTAATTAAGCGACTTGCAGATTCAATCGTGGTGCTTTCGTTATCGTAGAAGTCATCACTACTCGACCGCGTTCGATTAGGAGTTCCTGGCCCAATCTCGGAGAGCCTCTCGGGAGAGGATGATATCACTTCAGGATGCTCATCAATCAATTCCCATGCCTCTTTGTGTTTTTCGTGCTCTAATAGCCATGAAAGATGGTCCGACAGATCTCTCTTCGTAGCCAAAATACAGTCATATGGGCTTTGGATAAATATTTTCATCCCTGGTGTGGAGATGTGAGGATGAGCGGCAGAGGAACGATTATGGTGAGCAAGTTTCGACCTAATGGAGGTGTGTTTCGAATCACCCTCGCCTGTGCTTCCGTTGCTAATTATACTTGCACTTGAACTGAGCAGTGATGTTGCATTGATTGTAGCATTCCACATACCGCTGCCCATTCCTGTCAAGGCTTCCAAGGTTCCTCGAGGTGTCTGAACGACTGGTTGGTTCCGAGCCGCAGGAAGCACGCATAAATGGTAATCACCAGCTGAAAGTCTTTCATAGCGGCTGACCGTCAAGCCATCAGTATCGACTTCCTGGGATGTTCCAAGATCAATAAGACGAAGTTCTGGCGATAGTGCGTTTTGTCGGCGTCGTATTCCACCACTCGGTCCACTATCAGTTGACCCAGTGGATGAATGGGATTTATGTCCTTTGGGTGTAAAAGATTCCGCATCCTCGTTTTCATCAGGCATAACATAAGCAAGCACAACAAGTAAAGTTGGGGTATATAACGATAATCCAGAAATAATGCAATCCATCCGTAACCTATCAATGTTAGAAAGGGGAGGTGATATCGTGCAACAGGCTCAGACTTTGCGACTTACATTTTGATGATCTCAGCGCTACCAACTGTACGCTCTCCCACATTTTTTCCAACCCCAGTTCCACCAGGATGCACATTGATCATCCAGATTGTGCCTCCCCATCCAACGACCAACTTTTCAATGCGCAGTTTATCTCTTGAGGCTTGCAATCTCAATTTCGCTGTGGCGGGGGATGCAGTTGACGATTCGCGAGCTTTATCATCTTCATCCGTTTCAAGTGTTTTCTCATCTATCCATTCGACTCTAGCTTTCCAAACACTGGCCATATCTTCCCATTGCTCTCCGTCTGGACGAGCTATGTGCCCAATTCGCTTCCAAGCAGATTCGGTATCCGCACTATCCAATTGTAGGTCAGAACGCATAATTTTGATACCATGCTCGTTGCTCCATGCAACATATCTTCCTGATAAGGACCACTTAATGGTATTAATTGTGCCTTCTCCGGAGTGTAACACAGTATCTTTTCCAGCATTTGTTCCTAAACCGATGGTTCCTAACCATCCACTTGCCGTGGCCGCCGCACTCCCAGTAGTAGTGGACGTTGAGCTCGTTCCTGCTTTGCCGCCGACGGTAAGCACAAGATTCCCTGCCAACCCTCCTGATATATAGGTGCGGTCATTTTTGTAATCCGGTGATAGGCTGACAGCTTGAACAGGCCTTGCAAAATCCCTCAACTGTACATCCTTTACATCAACCAGTGACGCTATGCAAACCTTCCCATCGACAGAAGACGTCCCAATGTAGATTGAGTTCGAAGGAGTTTTTGGTACCGAAGGACCTCCAGGACTTCGAGCAGTGTTTGTGGAGGCCTGTGATGTCATTGATGGAGCTCTTTGCGGTGTATTTGGGGCGTCCGGATGTACTCGCGTTGTAAATCGTTGCACAGCTTCAGGAACTGCTGTAGGTAGGGGAGGGGGGAAGGGGGATATGGAAATGCTCGTAATAGAAGCGGAGTGGGCATGGTAGGTTCGAATAGACTTGAAAGATGGCAGTGACAATACATGCTACACGAGACGTTAGCAGGTTGTTCTAAGGGAAAGGGGAAATCTGTTCTTCTGTTACATACAATATTCCCATTGTGTGTACCAATAAACTATAAAACAGTTAGCTAGAGAAATCCAAATCACCCCGAGTTGAAGGTTCACCATCTTGTCGCCAGCAACCAGGAAAGTACTCGTAGCATCCCCATTTCTATAGACTGGACCAAGATGGCTTGTCATTCGAGCATATTTCAGCTTGGGCTCCTCCTCCTCCTCTTCATCATCTTCATCCTCCTCCGATTCTGTTTCGATGGTGTCGTCTTCATCTCCCGTCTCAGTCCCACCTTGGCTGGACTCGACATTTTCCCGATTTTTGGTGTCGCCTTGTTCTTCTGACCCTTCAGCCATGACGGCAGACTCTCACGATCACATTTGCTGTTGTTGTCAAGGGTACAGGGGTAGCTACACCGACGACGTCAATGTTTTGGAACACCTCGGATAGCCGAGTTCTAGGCTTTCGGCAGTAAATTTATTTTTTTGAATCTGATTCGAACTCCCCCAATCATGGACAATTTTTTAAACAATTTATGTTGTATGCCTAGTAGGGTCTACAATAATAATGAAGTCTTTTTGTCGTTCGTTTTCCTCTGTTGCAGCTAGACGGCCAATTGGTGAGAATAATTCACGACTTCCTTATCAATGCCTGCATGCTCCAGCATCAGCGCCACACCTTAGAAAACGCCATTTTTTTTCTTCCAACGCTGCTCTCCAACAAGATGTCGCATCTTCCAACAATGAGCCGACGACCGAGCTGAAACCGGTTCAGAAAAGGAAACCTTCAAGATCGCCAGCTGGAAAGACGAGTTTGAGGAGGGTAGCAGTTGAAGCTCAAAGATCCAGGCAGAATACAACTCGACCTGAGGCCACCCCCGAAAATGTTGAAGGAACCAATAGAGTTACTGCTATCTCAGTAGCAGATCATTTTGATATGGAAGCTGTCGCTAGAATTCTGCGATCGCATGGTTTCTCAATTGATCCGGATGGGACTGGGTTTGAATCCGATGAGGTCATACATACTCGAGGGGTTAACAATGGGGATATATTTGTGTTCCCTTCAGGCTCACTTGTGGCATGGTCTTTACCTGAGGATGTAGTTACAGATTTGGCAACCAAGACCCTGTTACCAGCCGCTATCGATTCACATGTTGGTGATGTTGAGATAGAAGATTTAGAATGTGAGGAAGACCCCAAACGGGAGAACAGCAGTATCAGAGGAGATGTAATTGTACTAGGAACGAAGGACTCGCCAAATGAAGGACGTCTCAGGTATGATATTCTCAGCCGTATTTGTCTCATGAATCATGAACGTTAACTTTTGCCATAGCTCACGAGTCGATACAACTCTTGCGAAAATCGCTTTTTCCTCCGGCCTTGCTCGTTCAACAAAACTTGCGGTCCTTGAAACGATGCTTTCAAAATACTTCGAATCTACGAAAACCATACCTACATTACTTTCACGAGGCTCAAGGTTACCTTTCAATCGGCAATTTATGTTACAAAAGACTGGAGAGTTGCTTGATTTACGGGCGCGGTTGAACCACTATTCTGAGCTTACAGATTCACTTCCAGATTTATTTTGGGACAGTCGGCACGAATTAGGCTTGGAAGGGTACTATGACCAAGTCGGAAGGGCTCTTGATGTTGGTGTACGGATCAAGACTTTGAATCAGAAGATGGATTATGCCCAGGAAATTGCAACAATTCTTCGGGAGACGATGAGCGAGAAACATAGCATTCATCTAGAGTGGATCATTATTGTTCTCATTGCTGTGGAGGTAGGCTTTGAGCTTCGGAGGTTATGGAAGGAACGAAGTGAACGAATAGAAAAGCAAATGGAGAAGGAAAATGGGACATGACGTGAAACCAACTTCACCTTATCCCTTTTCCTCAGATTCCAAAAGCAGATACCCCACTCAATGCCCGAGAGCAAAAGCAAATTGCATTTATTACCGAATAAACTGGAATATTGCCTTTCATCGTTGAATTCTATCTGGTTCTGAATACGCTTGATGACTCCGAACCGCTGAATTGATCATTAATTTTTCTTTTGGAAGCAACGAATTCAGTTTTTGAAGTCAGAATTGTTCTAATATCCTAAACTGATATATATTCAAGTGAGTTTACCTACGAATGGCTGCACCGCCCTGAAAGATGTGAATCGCAGGTACTAGCATTTGCTATAGGAAATATCATACCATAGGAAGCTTGATTTGAACATTCCAGAAAATGAATTGGCCTAGTTGTTGCGTCTAGGAATATACTACTTCTCTATTAAGTCAGCTTCGGGACTGTCGTCTTTGAACCAACTACAGCGGGGCTGTACATATACTCCAACGCTAGCGCCACGATACTCTCGCTTATATATATAGCACGTGACTCAAATACAATCCCCCTATATCTCATTTCTAAATCTCGAAAATTTGAAATCTTCAGGCGTTCCTCAACACAAATTTACCATACAACCTTTCTACTTTATATCTTATTTTTTTGACCATCAAAACCCTCCCCTGAAGAAAATCTCATGTCACGTAGGTAATGCCTTTACCTCATCAAAATACGAAAGCACTTCTGGGAATCCAAGACGTTCACTTACAATCTGCATTTAGATCGCAAATCAAATATCCTAAAACTGCACATAGATCTTGTCCTTCGAGGGGTACACGGAAATTAGTGAAAGTTACTCTAAATTATTTAGGAAACCTCACGCCCGCCTCCTGTGTATAGCCCTGCTGGCCTTGATATTGCAACCAAAAGACCTTTCATTTCAATATTAACTTCTCTGCATCTCAAAACAAGGTAATAAGATATATCTCCATTTTAACGAACAAACTTGCTTCAACTACTTCAATGACCGACTCATACATACAATAAAAGCTAACTAAAAAATTTTGGCAGATCGTTCACTTCATTGAATTCACAGATACACCCTTTTTTCACTCCCGATTTCTCTATCTTTTTTTCATTCTATTCACTTTTCATTTAAATACACTACGGTTGCCTAATTTGAAAGAGAAAATTTTCTGTCGCGCCTCGCACCCTTAGCGTGGTTTCCATCAAAACAAAGTCGTCGCCTAGGCTCTGAGTTTTTCCAACAAACAAATTTTCAACATCCTCAAAATCTTTCACAAGTTATATTTCACGTTTTGATCACAACCTTTGTTCTACATCACCAAAATCCTTCTTGCAAATTAACTTACCATAGTTATCTGCAGTATTTCCAACATGGCGGATCCAGATATTCCTGAATCTGATACGACAGAAATTCCTCCATCACATCCTACACCTCAACCTGAAGAGGCACTTGTGGATGAGGAAGATCTTGAGAATGTCAAAAAGGCCAAGGTTTTCACAGAACCGCACCCACAAACATTCGCAAACAAACCTGTGTTTGGTAAGTCAATAATCCAATTCCTGTCATCTCAATTTCCGTTATTATCATGATCATCATCTTCACTTGCGATGCCATTTCATCTAACAATTGCTTACTATCCCTCGATCTAGCCATATACAACCAAACACTTGTGGGTGACCCCGATCGCGCTGATTTGTCTGCTTCGGATGGCACAAATTCTGCGACTCAATTCATAGAAATGCGAATTTTTGAGCCAGGTGTTGCGTCAAGTTGTAAGTATACACATTGACTTTTATTTCCTTCTTCACAACTGACAATTCCCTAGTTGTGTTCTGCCAACGAGTCAAATTACCAGGTGGCCCTTGCAAATACTTCACCCATCGAACCACCATTCCCATGAGCTGCATCACAGCATACAACTACCAGAAACCAAGTCCCACAGTACTGCCATCAGCAATCAGAGACTCTCTTCCTGCAGAATGGGATCCCCGTGGTCTTGGTTTCATCAATATCCGCTGCAAGTTCGTTCATATGAATGCATTTGACGACGAAATTCCTTTGACTCTGGTCCCCAAAGCTGGTGATATGATCCAGTCTTATGCAAATCAAGTAGCAAAGACCGTTCAGGATTGGAATCAGAGTTCTTCTCATGATTTCACTTTCATCATCCGAGCCAAATTTATATCTGATATGAAGCCTTTAATGCTCGCTCACGCTGCTTACATACGAGAGTCTCAAGGCAACCCTTACTACAACTGGATTCATAATAGTCCTGAGAAGCATCAGCTCGGGCTTGAGAATCTCCTCGCACCCGTTGACAGACCTGCCTTCCGAACATCTGGCTTGGTGCTCTCACCAGACGACTTTTGGTTCAGCCGGTTACACTTTCATGTTCACCATTTCTATGCACACCACATAGAACATTCCTACGCAAAAGCTGATGCAGCAGAGTGGGTCAAGTCTTCCTTTAAGGCCACTTTCACGGAGATCCCTGGTTCGTCTGGCATTAAAGACAACGAGAACGATAACGATCTTGCCAAGATGTATTCCTTGACCATCGTGGTAAAGGACGCTGATGTGGACATGCCAAATGTTGGTGATCTCTTCAACGTGACTCTCCTTGCTTTTAGTCTCCCAGACTGTCCTGTCGCAGAGTTTGAAGTTGAAGATGAGTTCGAATCAGATTCTGATGATGATGATGATGACCACGGCGCTGATTACTACGCCCCAGTCAGATCTTTCAATAGAATTGCAAGAGACAACAAAGAACAACAGGAAGAGTATGCGGCATCTCGTGCAAGAGTCTGGCGTGGCCATGTTGTCTCCGTCGTCGATGGTGTTGTTGAGGTTGTCATCATTCGTCCTTCTGATCCACGTTGGAAAGGAACAAAAGAACTCCGACCACGTGTCAACACAATCTTACCGTCTCATAGTCAGAAATTCTCTCACATGACTCGTTACATGGAAGAACTCAAGGTGTTTGAGACTTATGATGTTCTTATTGCACCTCTCTTTTCGTCGAGAACTTATGTCGATTGTAAGTTTCCTTCCATTCACTTATAAGAATCTTACTAACATTTTTAAGTGATGAATGGCATTCAGCGTTTCGCTGAGAAGGAAATTGATGATAACATGGTCTCTGTCGATGCTGTTGTTCATCTCAGCGATGTCTTGGTCACTCGCAATCGCCGTGCTCCTTTCAACGCAAAAAAACTACATCAAGATGTCTTTTGTGCGAATTGGCGAGATTTCATCGGCCATTTGAGCACATATCAGACAGCTGCCTTTGAGAAGCTGACAATTAACCATGGTATGGTCGTTATCAATGGTCTTGTAGCATCTGGAAAGTCCAACATCGCTGTTCTTGTATCAGTATGTGCTCTTCACAAGCCCGACTCTGATCATTGTGTCTTGGCCATTTCTGAGACCAATAAGTCTGTGGATGCTCTAGCCGAAGAGTTCTATCGCTATTTGCCCAATCCCAAGCAACAAGGCAAATCGGAAGAATTTTTGATTATCAGAATTCTTCCGTTGGACGGCGAGATGGGCAGATTCAAGGCAAATATCGCTCCAGAACAATGGAAGCACAACATCCTCACCACCGATGAACTTATCAAAACCTTCTTGGGTGAAGTTGAATCTCACTACCATCAGCGTGGTCAAGAAGTTGAGCGTACTCGTGCCCAAGGTGACAAGAGACGATCCGAGAAAGTTGTGATTCTGAACTTGACGCTTGCACAGGCCATGTGGCGAGAATTTCAGAGAGGTCTTGATTCCGATGACGTTGATCCACTTTACTTTGAACTTTTCAAACGCCTCGAGGGCCTGCGAGATGGTATTCTTGACCCATCAGAAAAGGTCATTCTCAAAGCAAACCTCAAGTCATTGTGTGCCAAGACAATAGCCAAAGCACATGTCATTTGTAGCACGGTTTCGATGTCACTCAGACCTAAGATTCGGAGCTTATTATCAGGCAAGGTCACACATATACTACTTGATGACGCAGCCAAAGCAAGTACCGGACAATTTGCAGCTATCCTCGGCTCGTACCCTCGTCTTGATTTCATCACTTTGGACGGTGACAAGGTCCAGCAGACACCATTTGCCAGAACTCACCACAATTTTAACTTTCCTAATCCGTTCTCTGTCGTTTTGAAGGAGTCTGCCTTGTCTTTTGCACTCAAGTTGACTCGTGATGAAGCATTGTTGTGTGAACAACATCGCATGTGGACTCATGATCTCAACCTTTACATCGGAGTTCACTATTACGGTCAGAAATTGTTGGATGGCAATTCTGCTAAGCCCAAGCCTGCTGAGTTCAACTTCTGCAAGCATTTTCTCGAGGATGATTATCATGCACCAACTACTGATAATTTCGTACTTTTTCATATGGAAAGTCGTCAGCGCAAGCAAGCTGTTGGTACTTCTCGAACAAACTTGCATCATCAGTTGTTTGCTATCGAGCTCATCAGCAAGCTCTTGACGGCTCTTAGGTACGATACCACACTCACCGCCGACGCCAAAGGTTCTTTCACTATCGAATACCTAAGTCCATATAAGGCCCAGGTGCAGAAGATGACCGATCACATCAAGAAGCTTCGGGACCCACGTGTTGGTGCCAGTACCTTTCAAGTAACCCAAGGAATTGGCCGACATGTCACGATTGTTGATTTCACCGGTTCTGATAAACTAACTGAATTTGCTGATGAGTCAAGAAGTGCCTTGGTAAATCTTACAAGACACAAATATATGTGTATTGTCATCGCTAATACCAAATCTACCAAGGCAAGCACATATGATGAAAATGCCACGAACTGGTCTCACTTAAAAGGCGGTCCAGGACATAACATTTGTTCTCTTGCCCAGTTTGCTGTCAGCTTGCGGGTCTATTACGAGGTATCGCCTCCCGACACTTCATTCTGCTTCAAATGCAAGATGTACGGCCATAAAGGAACAGATTGTACAATGTATCCCGAATACGTTCCCGTTTGCCACAACTGTAAGTTTCTTCTTTGCAATTCATATTATCAATACTAATTCGAAAATTTAGGTGGTGGTCAACATGCGTACAAAGAATGCACTGATCCTATCACTAGACCTGACAAGCCTCTACCAGCATTCAACGGCACTTGTCGAAAGTGTCAAGAATCTGGTCATAGGGCAAGTGAGTGTACGGCACCATGGTGTACCAGATGCAAGGCCATTGGACATGACGACAATTCCTGCCATAACATGTTTTGCAAGAAGTGCAAAGTCGCAACTCACTGGTTCGGCGATTCGTGCCCAAGTTACGTTAAGAAGTCACAACGAACGTCAATGCAGTGATAAGCCGAAGGCCTTTTTGTCCGAGCAGGAAAAGAAGAGCTATGGCCGCAGGTACTGAAAACACGGTAGCATTATTTTGTAAACTAGATAAATCATACTTCTGCTATAAATTGATCATGTCCCTTTATCTACTACTAGTTGTCATTAACGTAACAAACATCCATCAAAAGTATACATGTCCTAAAAGAAATCGACCTTTACTATGAGCAATCATGACTTATCTCATCCTCAGACCCTTCTTATTCAATGATTACTTAAGCATAAAATCTATAAACTAGCCAATCAAAAGCATGTGGGGTAAGACGATCATTTCCCGAAGGGTCTGAAACATTTTGATCGCGGTTTTGGTGTAGAAAGCAACATTTTGCACTTTATTAAAATATTTAAATATTAATAATAAATCAACGAATCATTTGTATAATTTAATAGCGATTTAATCTATAGAACTGAATTTTCTCTTTATTTTGATATATACTATATTATTATCATTACTTTCAATCTGGTATATATACAGCCTTAAAGTTAAAAAATAAATGTTTTCAAATACAACATTTTTATATTAAAGACCACCCCCCCCCTGATTTTTTATATACTATATATCGTAATATAAAAGTAAATATACTATAAGAATGCTCTAATCATCCTGATTCCCATCATATAAGTAGTTTATACTAAAAGGTTATAGTTATTAAGATATAAAAAAGTGAATGGTATTTTACCCCCTCTTATCC
>NGKG01000020.1:37236-62608 GCA_002162505.1 Myriosclerotinia scirpicola | reverse complement strand
AGTATTAATAAAAGTATTAATATAATATAAATATTATAATAATAAAAAGCAAGCCGACTTAAAGCCTGCAAGCTAATATAAATTATATAACTAATACAAATAATATAAACTTTAATAAAATTTATAAAAAATTTAATTTTTAAATTAAACTTTCTCGAAAAGCAAGAGGTCCGGGGGCTCGCAGGCCCCTGGTATTTATAATGTTTATAATATTTATAATGTTTATAATATTTATAATGTTTATAATGTTTATAATATTTATAATGTTTATAATGTTTATAATATTTATAATGTTTATAATGTTTATAATATTTATAATGTTTATAATATTTATAATATTTATAATATTTATAATATTTATAATAGAAATAATAAAAATAATGTTTTATTATTAATATAATAATTATATAATAAAGAATATAATTATATAATAAAGAATATAATTATATCAATTAACGAAATATTAAATATCTAAATCTTTATATAAAGTTGGTTTTTTGTAGATTTAAAAACATATAAATTATATATAAATAACTTAAATATTTATATTTTATATTAAAAACTATTAAATCAATATTAACTAGGGCTGGGTAAAGGGTAGGGTATACTCGAGGTCTTTTAGGGTATTTTCTATCGGTTTAATACTCTGCTCTACTCTATAGAGTAGGGTAAATACTCTAAAAATATAACCGGGTACGGGTAGATTTTCGGGTATAGATATATAATTAGTACGTGAGGCTAAAAGACCTAAAAAGGCTAATAGTATAAGGGAATAATATTATAGGATAATATGTATTATGTGAAAAGTAAAGCTGAAAAACATAATGAGACTAGTTAGGCTTTATGTTAGGATGTTTGTTTAGTATACATATGATCTAGGAGCTAGCTTAATATATACAATATAAATACAGCTTTCCTTCAATAGTTAGCTCTTAATTCCTTATAGTTTACAACCTCAATTTAAAATATCATTTTGATCTTCAAGTTTTAACCCCTGCATTTTATAACAAAGTAAACTATTTATTAATAAATTTAGCTTATTGAATAGTATGATTCTTATACTTTAAAAGCTACAATTCCCCGATTCCCTGATTCCCTGATTCCTTAACTCTCTAGCTCTCTGGCTCCCTGGCTCCCTAGCTTCTTAGCTTCCTAACTCTTTGACTTTTTGGTTTTATTTCGATATTGATTTCTGATTCCTAGTTTGATTAAGCACCCCCGCTCTGATATTATAATATAGCTTTTAATTTCCGATTCTTAACTTATTTAACCATTTCTACTTTGATATTATAATACAACTCTAGATTCCTGATTCCTAGCTTGTTTAAGTATTCTTACTTTAATACTATAGTATAGCTCTTAATTCCTAGCTTATTTAAACACCCCTATTCCGATATTATAGTATAGCTTTTAATTCCTGATTTATTTCAGTACCCATACTTTGATATTATAATATAATTAATTTCTAAATACTATATTTACAATCAATTCTTTGTTTTTGCCCGATTTAGCTAATTACTATAATTATAACTCTTGATCCTGCATTTTCTTGATTTCTAACTTGTTTAAATACTTTCGCTTTAATACTATAGTATAGTTTTTGATTTTTGGTTTGTTTAAACACTCTTATTATAATATTATAATTATAGTTTTTAATTCTTGATTTCTAGTTTATTTAAACATTTTTGTTTTAATACTATAGTACAATTAATTTCGATATTATAATATAGCTTTTAATTTCTAATTTAATTAAGTATCCCTATTACAATATTATAGTATAGCTGATTTTTAAGTTATATAAAAGTATATAGTATATAAAAAAGAATAATATCAAAATGCTTATTTAATATATATATGATTTAGAAGTTAAATTAATATATATAATATAAATATAGCTTTTCTTCAATAGTTAACTCTTAATTCCTTATAGTTTATAATCTTAATTTGAAATACTATTTTGATCCTTGAGTTTCAACCCCTGCACTCCGTGACACTTCAGATGACAATGTATAATTGTTGGAATAGCCTCAACTTTGGACGATTATATGGGACGATCACCTGACGAAAAACCCTGGGTAATACTCGTACCCGGCCGGTTTCTAGAGTAAATACCCTATAGGCCTTAAAAACCCCGGATGGGGTACGGGTGCCTAGCCCTGATATTAAGAGTTATAAAAGTAATAAAAGCGATTTGAAACTAATCTACTATTTAACCGACTATAGTATACTAGGGGCCTGCGAGCCCTCGAACTTTTTGCTTTTCGAAAAAGTCTAATTTAGATTTAGTTTTATTATAAATTTTATTGAAGTTTATATTGCTTGTATTAATTATATTATTTATATTAGCTTGTAAGCTTAAAGTCAGCTTGCTTTTTATTATTACAATAATTTTATTAATATTAATATATTAGTATATTAATATAATAGTATAAATTATAGTAGTATAATAGTATAGTAGTTTTCTTGAAAAACTTCTAAATCAAACCTGCTTTAAATATATTTAATAATCCTATAGCTTATATAGTTAACATAGTTAAATGTAGCTAATGTAACTAAATATAATTAAATGTAACCAAATGTAACTTTAATTTAAAGCTTTAATATCAAAAACTTTAATCATTTTATCAAAACATATAGTTTTCATAATAATTTTAGTAGTTTTAGTATATATTCAACGATTTCATTTGTATCGTAAAGTTTACTTTAATATAAATTATATATTTGAATAGCTTGTATTAATATAAATATATATAGATTTTCTTTTATTATTATTTTATTTATTATATTAAATTAATAACGTTAATTTAAATAATTATTTGAAAAAAAAAACTTAAAACATTTTTTGAATATTAATTATAATTAATTAGAAAGTTCAAACAAAAATTTATTAAACAAATATATATAACTAAACAACATTTTCTATCTCCTTGCATTAGAAATATACTACTATGTACCCAGGCAGCAAGAATATATATGTCGGGCAAGCCGACAATAATCAATTTAATGTTAAAGATTGAAGTGTTGTAGCTCTTTAATTTCTAGCATTATTTGCTAAGAACAAGGCTTGCTGAGTGCCTATCGAAATAGAGTTTCATCAAATAGGTGCTTTTTCGCACATCTGGTGAGCTCAGATATTCTTAATACAGTAGTCTTACGGAATCCTGAAGGAGGTGTTTATGGTCGCCGCCTGGGCAGAAACCTGGAATACATTATGAACGGTACCTACTAGGTAGTAACTGCATTTTATTGATGTCAAGTTCGACTCTATTCGTATGATCAAAGTATCAGTGGTGACTTGAGGCTAGATGTGATCAACAATATGATTCTTGACGAAGATGGCTACCTTCTCCAATTCAGTATTTTCCATATTCACTCTCGAAATGATATGACGCCTCCACAATGGCCCTTCCACACTGGTCTCGCTTACGCCACGTATATATTTCTAAATACCGCACATCTTCTCGTCAAATGGTGGTATGACAAACAGATGCTCTAGCTTAACGGTTAGTAGCATCAACTCGAGGTGCGAAAGTGGTGTCTTTGTGGGGAGCATTCGATCCCTTCGGAGTCAGGGATATCCACTACAACGACTGGTCAGCAAAGATGTAGGGCATGTAGCGAGCCTGAACTTTTGCTATTCTGCTTTTCTTTTTTGCTCAATTCGATTTTTTATTTCGCTCATCAAATGTTTCGAGGTCTATAAATTACAACAAATGCGGCTGCATAAAATCGAGAACCGAATTAATAAAGCCAGAGATAGTAAAATAATAATAATAATAGATGTGCCTCAGATGCTGGTAATGTGAAACCACCTACATTCAAAGGTCCCATGAGTATTTTGCTTGAGTGTTTGGAGAGACGTGTGATAACAACAGAACGTCCAGAATGTCCAGCTCGATATGGAGTAATGAAACCACCAAGCCAACTATACTGGATGGGCATTCCTGAATTTTTCAAGCCGTTTTTGAGAAATAACCTCCTTTGCTTTCTGTGCCTGTACAAGAAATACATGTAGATAACGATGCTGATCACTCGATTTGATGTAATAGTATGAAGTGAGCCTCTCACCTGGCTCGACTTATACGGCTCCAAAAACTAATTGTTATCCCTCCAAACTCAGATTTCGGCTCAGTGAACTGGTTCAGTCTCTGAATCAGGGAAGGGAATATCAAACGCCTTCATGGTTTTGCGCAAAGCTTTTGCAAACAAATCCTGAGTGTCAAGTTTATGATTTATGACGGCAGATTCTGGTGCAGACGTTCATTGGATTAGTCATCATGGAAATACTTTGTCCCGAGTTCTGTATTGTTTTGAACCCCCCAACCTCTTATGCGTCTTTTCTATCGTTAATTAAATACGATATGATTTTGTCAATCTTACCTGAGGGTTGTTTGCAAAGAAATATGTGTGGATCGATCTTTGCAGATTCCACTCTACAGTGTCAGTATCCTCTTACGTTTGCGGATAGCGGGTGGCCGCGAACAAACAAAAACACTGATGATGATGATGGATATTCCCACTTTGCTGTACCCTTTATGTCAAATCATCACGGATTCTTGTTCGAAGTTGGATTGAGCCTTGGAAACTGAAAACTTTGTTACGCGCGCAATTCCTGCTTGCGATTGATGGCCCACTCAAGTGTAGGTTGGCCTCATGGTGCTGCTTTCCCCATAACCACCTTATAACTTATTACTACTGCCATCTTGAATCGGTGTTCAAAGCACATACTATGCTTCAGTAATATTTGGACATCAAAAGCATCGTTGTTCATTTGATTTGCATACAGTCTTGGAAATGAGTATTTATAATCAGTCGACAGGGACCTCCGTCGCGAAGCACATTCCAATCACACGGACTATGCGTCACATAGTTGCATCTCGACATCTTCAGTCTATTGAAACTTGTCCACACAGCATATCGTACGGTATATATCTGCCAAATTTGACTTCTTTCACGCTTTTTGGCAATCTACCACCTGAAGTTCGTGCTCAAGTTTGGGCGTTTGCACTCTTAGAGCCACATATGGTGGAACTCGAATTTTCACCTGTCATGGATACCATATCGAGTCCTCAGTCACCGTTGCCACCATCGACTTTTCGAAACAAGACTCCACACCCTCTTCTCTCAACTTGCATTGAATCCAGGGAAGAGGTTTTCAAGAGGTACCTATCGTCTAGACATTTGAGATGCAATTCACTTCCTATTAGCTTCGCTATCGATTCATTATTCATCACGGATCTCCACTTTGGTTCTGTTCAAAGCTACTGGTCCCCAACCGCGGATTTAGTGAGGAGGGGTGGCCACAGAATGCCTCTACTGGGCATTTTCGAGGGCGTAGAAAGTTTAGTAATTTCTCGGAAATCTATTCTCAGTGCATCATGCGAAGCAGAAAGTATAATTCGCCGCTGCTTTCCGAACCTTTGTTTACTCATCGTTTCTATGGATTTACATTCATGGGGTGGAACATCTTCAGACTATCCTTCTAGAATTCTGTTACATCCGGAAGATGATTGTCATGTATCGGTTCTGGCTTCCGCATTATCGGCTTGTCATTGGGACACGATCTCTGCATCGAGAGTAAAAATAAACATGCAAAGTCGATTTGGGAGACAGGAAAGAATTCACAGAGGCTATATTGCTCCCATTGTGAAGGTTGCGAGCGCCTGTAAATGTCTAAATAATGGTGGAATGGAAGGGTGCTTCATCTGATTGGTACAAATCACATCCATTCTTGGGTGCCAAAACGCAATATGGATGCAACTTTGTCATTCCTCTGTGGAACACATTTGGGAATCTTTTCCGTAACGAAATCACAGCGAGTATCGAGATAGTCATAGTGGGGAAGATTGCTTTTCAATCTTTACCCCACAGCGATTCAAACTAATGAATTCCAACGGTTGCTAATTCCTTCCGATTTGATGTATTGGATATGTTTCGGAAAAAAAGGATTCAAAGGCACAAGGTGACAAGGATCGTGCATTAGCCGCCTTATCTCAATTCTTGTTACGACCAAACTGCCGGGACTTCTGATGCTCTCTGATAGGATACGAAGAGTGATTACTTTTGCAGCAAGACTGTGCTGCAAAATGGTACCAATTAGCCTCGGAATATCCTCAACCTGGGCTCGTGAAGGTAGATTCAACCAACTACTAGTTGGATAATCCATCACCGCGCCATCGAACATGAGATCAGGGTAAGCCAAGTCTTTCTAGCTTTCAATTACCCTCCTTCTTACTTTCGTCACAATTCCATATTCTATAAGTCGACGATATATACTTGTATCTTTTGCCTTGCGATTTTTCTTACAATGAATACTGCTGCTTAGTTATCAATGGCCAAGCTTTATCATCTCACCACACCATACTTCGTTATATCATCCTCCGTAAAAAGTCGCCGACTATTGCCCAAGCGCTTGGTGGTTCCAGCGTCTGTGATCTGATTGGTTGATCCACACATGCTCTTGCCGCCAGGAAAACTACCTGGTAGTTCATATCCCTGCGAGGTCTCTTGCGCAAGAATGCGGGCATCTTCTTGTTGTACTCGGTCTTCTTGAATTGGTTGGAATTAGGCTTATCGAGACTGTTGTTACATAGACACTTTACGTAGCTCTGATGATTCCCAGAAATCAAGCCTTACTTCTTTACACTCAAAACGCTTCCTGTTGTGTAGAAGATAGCCTCGAATATATCGACGGTTTATTTTCGTAATATGGCAACTACTGAAAGCTATCGTGCCCAAATGGCGATCCAACAACGAGTGCCTCTTCTCTCAGGAATCTACAGTCCACCTCCAACCCATGAACACGGCCCCGACACGGCGAAACGGTACGACGCTATCGAAAACGAATCAGAATTCGTTATCAGCCAAGAAAAAGTATCACATCTTTCCCCAGACTCAAATTCTTCATCTCAGCCTCCACGCCCCCTGCGAGGAAATAGTACGAACCGCCTTGGCATCTTCAATAAAGTCTTCACCACAAGTCCCCCTCCTTCTCCAAAAGTTGAAACAATCTCCATCGCTGTTCTTCTTCTACCTCAAGCGGGTACACGCCCCATTCTTCTTACAATTCGCACAATTGATATTCGCATCGAGGGACACAAAGATAATCATCTCTCTCACATTCCCGATATGCGGTCCTTTTGGGGCGATGGTGATCCCTGGCATGCTCGAATACAAAAGTATTCTTCCCTAGCCATGGTCGGAGGCTCGGCAGACGACGCTCTGACAGGAACATACATGTTATTGTATACGCCAGAAGGAAATGGATTGCCTCTAAATCAGAGGTGGAGTGCTGGGGTTAGTGGAGATGCATGTATTGTGAAGCTGGGTAAGAATATATGGGGGAAAGGAGGAACTGCTGCGTATGAGGATATTGACAAAGAATTCTTGGATTCTGGGTTGTATAGAAAGATGTTGAGGGGAATGTTTGATAACCCTTCGAAGGGTTCAACGTCGGGTGCTACTGGACAGAATAAAGATCGTATTGACAAGGATAATTCTTGAAGCACTGGCGTCTCTAGGATACATGTCAAGGTATCGCTTTTGGTCTATATAATTCTTTAATCACTACTTATCGATCAATTCTGGAGTCTGTGATAGTTTAAATCGTTGGAACAAAGAAAACTTCTTTCGTTGAAACCCCAAGTGGTCAGATTAGAGTTTAAGCACAACACGATTATTAAACGGGTTTGATAGCGAAGGTATCCATACACAAACAGTACAATGTTCAGATGCTTGAAACATTGGTGATGTGCTATAAAACCCCCATTAGGCATACATAGTATCCACACACTAAATCTTAGCTCCCGGTGCCGGTGAGCTCATCCCACTATAACATGAAGCTAGAGCTTTTGGCAACCAACACACCTCCTAAAATTTCTAATACATACAACTTCAGATCCAAACTCAATCACTCGGATTCTTCCTACCCAACGGAACAATACAATTCTACTAACAACTATCAAACCATTTTCAATAATATCGTAAGCATCTCTATAACTTTCTAGAAATCCTAAATGATCAAGACATGCACGATCACGAGCTCTTCAAGTCAAAAACGACAGAAAATTGAAAGAAAGTATATATTTATCTAGATTAGTGTCATAAAAAATTTAATTACAAAAAGGTTCCTCCAAAACGACTCAATCCTTCTCATGCTCCCCTTCTCCTCATACTCTCCTTCTCATGCTCTCATGCTCATCTAATGTTTCCATCATCAATCTCGTACGAAAATCTTCTACATCCTGCACTCTACAAGACGATCTCGGTCAATCCGTTGTCACCCAAAAGGTCATTGACAGTGCTCAAGATAGCGCTGACAGCTGAAGTGACATCTTCGATCAAGCCAGAGTCACCGTTGCATTGGACACCATCGAGGAAGGTGAGGACGGGGGTGAGGAATGGGTTGAGGAGCTTGAGGACTGCGGTCAATTCGGCGTTGACGAGTTTCAAGGTTGCTGGAATAGATTGTTAGTTTATGTTTGGAATGGAATGAAACGGAATAGAATGGAGGGAAGGGGAAAACATACAGTCCAAAAGTTCAGCAACGAGACCCGCGAGCACATCAACGATTTGGTGAACGATAGCTTGAACATCGCTGACGAGAGCATGGACATCGGAAACCTCGGTAAGGGCAACGTTAACAACGGATGGGACAGTTTCGGCCAAGACACCGTGGATGGCACCGGTGAGCGCGGTAACAATGGCAGCCAAATCTTGGTTGATCTCCTTAGCGAGACTGGTTTGACCAGAGGGGGTGGTGCCAACAGAGATGATGAGAGTGTGGATTGAGGTGACGTTATTGACGACAGCGTTCCTGACAGAGTGAACGGAGGGGGCACAATCGTTGAGGCCGAGATCGTTGCGCTTGATGGCGACGTTAGCATCGACATTTACTCCGAGAAGAGAAGCTGGAGCTGGAATATCGCGGGGTTGAGCTGGAACGGGAGCTGGAGCGGCAGCGGGAACGGGGACAACGTCGCGTGGGTGAGCTGGAACGGGAGCTGGAGCTGGAATATCGCGGGGTTGAGCTGGGATAGGAGCTGGAGCTGGAACAAAGTCTCTTGGGTGAGCTGGGACAGGAGCTGGAGCAGGAATATCGCGGGGTTGAGCTGGGACAGGAGCTGGAGCTGGAACAGGAGCTGGAGCTGGAACAGGAGCTGGAGCAGGAATATCGCGGGGTTGAGCTGGGACAGGAGCTGGAGCTGGAACAGGAGCTGGAGCTGGAACAGGAGCTGGAGCAGGAATATCGCGGGGTTGAGCTGGGACAGGAGCTGGAGCTGGAATATCGCGTGGTCCGTTAGCGGGAACTGGAACTGGTGCTGGAGCAGGAATATCGCGGGGTTGAGCTGGGACAGGAGCTGGAGCTGGAACAGGAGCTGGAGCTGGAACAGGAGCTGGAGCAGGAATATCGCGGGGTTGAGCTGGGACAGGAGCTGGAGCTGGAACAGGAGCTGGAGCTGGAACAAAGTCTCTTGGGTGAGCTGGAACTGGTGCTGGGGCAGGGATATCACGAGGTCCATTAGCAGGAGCTGGAACTAGTGCTGGAGCAGGAATATCCCGTGGGTGAGCTGGAGCTGGAGCCGGAGCGGGAATATCACGTGGGTGAGCGGGAGCTGGAACAGGAGCTGGAGCTACGCCGCGGGGTCCTTTAGCAGGAGCGGGAGCGGGAGCGGGGGCAACATCCCGTGGGTGAGCTGGAGCTGGAGCTGGAGCTGGAACCACGTTGCGTGCACCGTGAGCGGGAGCGGGTGCAGGTGCAGGAACCACATTGCGCGCTCCGTGAGCGGGAACTGGAGCATCAGCGAAAGGCGAGGCGATGTTCTGAGCATCTCTTGGAGCTGGGTTTTGGGGAACAGCAGGTGGTGGAGCAGCAAACGCTGTTGCGCTGAGGCCGAGAACGGCGATGAGGCCGGCTTTGTATTGCATTTTGAGGCTCAGTCCAAGGACTTTGGCGATTGGAGAATTAGAGAATTAGAAATTTGTATTGGTTTATTACTTTTGTAAAGAATGTGAGGGACTCAATGAAAGAGTGGAAATTGAAAGTGAGAGTGGTGTGAGGATGAGATGGAGAAGTAGATAGATGATGAGGTATATATACAAGAATTCTTCTTCACTTTCTTCACTTCTTCACGGTGTGACGACGACATGATAGACCCCAGGAGATTTCGACCATGGAACAGTGGATTTCACGACGAGATGTTTCAAACTTCCATCCATTTGTGCAGCTAATTCTTTCAAACTTCTGGTTACTGATCGTCTGGAATTTCATCTCACTGAGAGGATCTACTGATATTATTACCAGCATTCAGGTATCTAAACATAGAGATCATCCAAGCAAGGCAATTTGATGCATGTGAGAATCCACTCCATTACCCGCTATACTGGCGGCACGATCCCCGTGTTGCAAATAATAAAGCCCCCATAGAAGACCCCAAGAACAAATAGCAGAAGAGATAGCATGTTGAAGATCACGAACAGGGGAAGAATCAGAAGGAATTGACCATATACAGCCCCCCATACTGGCAGCCTTCAATAGCCGGAAGTGCGATCGTCCCAGTGCTTTAAATCCCTGCAGAGGCGTTTAAATGCCGGTGAATCCGCGAGACTGTCTAAATTCATTTGAGCTGGGCTGAGCTTCACCCCATATCTTTTTGTGGATAGTTGTGTGATAAGATAATCTAGCGACTAGTATACATGATTGTGTTCCCGTGATTTCCATTGACCGAACAAAAACTAAGCCCAATCGTGTATGGTTTGAGCCCTACTTATATGAATTTAGACGCCATCACATACGTTCACATATATTGACTACAATACATATTACTGGAAATATACCGAAACATCAAAATTCGCAAAAATTCTTGGAAAGTAGCTACCTTTTTGCAATATCAGTAGATTCTAGTGAATGTATCTTCAACGTTGCCTAGCATTTTAAGAACACTGCATTGAATGCCGGGACACATGTATCGAATATTAGGTATTCAGTATATGAGTACCTAGTGAAAGGTAGTATTGCGAAGGTATTGGATAATAAACCCAGTGACACAAAATTGCATCATACATATTGGAACACGTAATCCTATAACAAAATGGGATGCGGTGAAGAAATGAAAACAAGCAGCGGCCAAAAAAGATCAAAGAACTTTTCACTTCCTCAGCAATTAGGGTTCCAGAGTTTCTAAAATTTGAGACAGGTAAGGCTGTACAGGATGACGAGACATAAAAGTATAATTCCGGGCCACGAGTCCCACGACTACCAATTTACTGAATTGGCAGTGCCGGGGCAACTTTATTTCTGAAGCGGTAGATCGTCAACCTTTCCCGTTACTGATCTGCGCTGTCAGAGATTCTTTGCCCTGATCTGCGCTGTCAAAACGGCGAATACAGCTTTCTTGATCTCCTTTAACATCTGTAAGGTTATTGAATACCTAAAGGAACAATCAATTATCAGCATCAAGAATATCGGAGTTGCGGTCTTTTTCGAGAGTCCGCGTCAGCTCCTTATTTTCTTTACGAGATGCAATGAAAGTATAGTATGGGATACCTGGGTATGGTGGTGGTGGTGGTCAAAATTGGTGAGGTTGAAGTTGAAGTTGACGAGGCAATTCTACAATTCTACACCACCGAGTCAAACACAAGGCAAATAAGGCAGATAATGCAGATACCTAAGGCACATACATGCCCAGGTGCCCAATTAGGTCCTAGCGTCACACTAGTCTCAGAGCGAGACCCCTGAGTTTGGGAGCCGATGAAATAGCGGTGGACCACCGAAGCCCCCATAATAACATTCACCCATTCACCACAATTCGTTACTCTAAACTCCGTTATGTGGTAATAGCTTTTTGTTATACATTATGTAAAAATTTAAAGGTTGTTTTATTGGTGCTTTTTACAATATTAATGATTATTATGAATAGATTATTGGAAATGTAGTAGTGAAAAGTTGGATGTTATTAGAATTTAACAAGGGCCTTCGCGTCCCACTATCATTTCAACATCTGCCCTAAGTATAGCCATATAGACACTGTTAGTACTAACCAATATCAGGAACTTCGCATGGAATTAGATGCAACGAATGAAATTCAAGTAACTATCTAGCAGGCCACCAAGGCAATTCTATACCCATAGAAGAAGAGGGCTATCTACAATCGAAACAAAAGAACCTATCTAGCAAACCACCAAAGGCAAATCTAAACCCCCCATAGGAAAGGAAGTCTATCTGCAATCGAAACAAAAGATCCTGAACATGTACACCCGCGAAAATGACAAGCAAAACATCACCACCGACACCAACAATGAAAAGAAAATATCATAACAATATCAAGAAAATCTAATCACTCAACAACCACTTATCTATAGCTTGTTCCCGCAGCATCTTGTTCAATGATCACCGCCGCCGCCTTCTCACTAACCATATAAACCGGAACCGCAATATAAAACCCAGGAATCTTAGGGAAAACACTCGCGTCCACAACTCTCAAACCGCGAGTTCCTCTTACTCTAAAGCTGCTATCTAACACCGCAAACTCATCATCATCTGCACCGATAGGATTAGTACAAGAGATATGATGACCCCAAGCCTCATCTTGGATGAATTGCTTGAGTTCTTCTTCGGTCGATACGTCTGCTCCGGGCCATGATTCGCTGAAAGATCCGTCGAGGGGAACAACATTATTCATGACTTGACGAGAGAGGGACATGCCCTCGTACATTGCTTGGAGATCTTTTTCCCACGCATTGTCGGTGGTGGTTCCTTCGTCAAAATAATGCATTTGAATCAATGGTGTATCGAGAGGATCGGACGATTTAAGTGTAACTGTACCGGCCGTATTGCGAGCGTGGGCTTTAAGAGTAATCCAAGTCCAGTGTAGAGCATCACCAAGAGCTGGACCGGAATAACCCGGATAATAGCCGTGAAAGTTGGCTGGGGCACCGGAAATGAGAAGGTCGGGATCTTGATCTGCGGTGCTAGAACGCGTAATCATGGCGAGGGGAAGACCGGGGGTAGCGTAGAGTCCGGCATCTGTGCTGTCGTTTTGCCATTGGGTGAGACATGGATCATCGGGGGTCGAGAGGAAAGTACAGCCATTAGCGATAGAGAAATCGACGTCCGATTTCGCAATCATGGTGGTTTCGTAGCGATCTTGCATATTGGTGCCGACGCCCGGGAGATCAACTATAACGGGGATACCGAATTTCTCGAGTTCAGCCTTTGGTCCCACGCCACTGAGTTTGAGAAGTTGAGGACTGTTGTATGTTCCACCTGAGATAATGACTTCCTTTCTAGCATTGACGCTACCGGGAATTCCTGCACTGGCACTTCCGGATCTAGGATCGGCTCTGTACAAGCTTTTGCCCTCCAAGAAGTCAACACCAAGAGCTCGAGGGACAGTGTCATTTGAGAATCGAATCTTGGTAACAAATGTGTTCAGCTTGAGGGTCAAGCCGTATTTCTTAGATCCGTCAGTATTGACTGCGTTCACCGTATCGACGATGAAGTTTCTAGCACCGTTTCTTGTTCTTCCATCAACAGCAATTGGAATTTGATACAATCCAGTGGTATTATCGCGCTCAGGTGAAGGATTGTTGGGGTCGAGAATGACAAATTGGTTGAAGTCCTCAGCATTTTTGAATCCCGAGTCAGAGACATTTCTTGCGAATGCTTCGGCCGCAGAGAGAACGATCGAGTTGATCTTTTGGTCTTGAACGATCATAGTCTGGTTGGTTGCAGAGGTATGCAGCCAGCCATCAAAGCCATGTCCAGGCGTGTCCTCTGGTAAATAATCGCAATGCTCCATCTTTTCGAAATATGTTCGCATGTTGTCAGGGGCCCAAGAGTCGTCGCCAGTAATGTCTTGAATATATTTCCAATCACTCTCGTGTGGGTAGATTGAGATCAACGCATTGTGATTTGAGCAACCACCAAGAGTGCCTGCCCGAGGATACCAGATACCAAGTGGCTCTGCGTCCGCTGGAGGATCTAATCCGACGTAATAGTCTCCATCGGTGGTTTGGTAGGTCATTTTCGTATCCTTCTTTTGACGTTCGAGATCAGAGTAGTGATGCACGAAGAAGTTCCATTGTTGGGCTTCTATTTCCGTCGAAGCGAATTGTAGGATAGGAATCTCAGCAATCAGATCCTTTCCCTGATCATCTCCGGCATCGATCAATAAAACTTCATATCCGGCGAGAGCCAAGCGAGATGCGAGAGGACCACCACCTGGACCACTGCCAACAACAATGTAGTCAACTTCACTTGGTGTGTCTCGTACAACTTTAGGACGAGCATCGTTTCGAGACCAGTAATGAGTCTGTCTGGGGTTTCTTGAGGAAGTTAGTAAAGGGGTCTCGCCAATATGGTGGTTTCTGAGCACTCACAATGCCAATACTGATGAAGAACCCAAAGCCAAGAGGCTCAAGGTACGGAAAGAAACCATGATTGAGGTCGATCGATATCAAAATCCGTTTCAAGCGAAAAAGTACTTGTTGAACCAAGTGATGTTCTGAAAAGAGTGAGTGTAGCGAAAGCAAGTTTATGAAGATAGTTTCGAGTGTGATCTGTTGATCTCCAAGTCAAGATCACCGAGAAGCTGATGAAGGATACAATGAGATAACGGGAAACAGCCATGGTATTTATTGTCGTCGTCGAGAAAACGAATCTCGATCCTGCCAGACTGATATTGATACTTCATCCAATTCAGAAGACTCCTGAACTCCGATTTCAAATCCTCCATTGTCTTCTCAGATGTTCTGTTCACGACGCTCGTAGCCTGAGGGCAAGCTTCAGCTTGAGGGAGCAGTTTTTACGGGACCCCGAGTTCGAGTTTGGAAAGTAGTATTGAATACGAAGAATCAGATAACAATAAATCCGACAAAGATTCGGCGTTCTTAGCTTGTACGAGCTGTTACCAGAAAAAGCAACATTGAGCTTCCTAAAAAATTGAAGATATAAACATCAAAATGGTTCGCTAATGTGATAGTCTCAAAAGGGTCTTACGCCCCCATAAGAAATCATGTGGAAGACTGGTTTGACACCCGAGCAGGGGAGAGAACTTGGTACGTACACACATGGGTGTTCCGCAGCAGTCGTGCCACTGAAGCCACTGATGCCAATATTACTTTCACGTAATGCCAGGATACAGCCCAGCTATAGAATTACCAACATCATACGCTCATGTCAATTTGCTGACATGCTCAGATTCATATCAATGCTCGAAAGATATTGACCCAATACCTTGACCTGAGTTGAAGCGTAAATCTATTCAAGTATCAATGTTCGGGAAGATTTTGAACCGAATATCCTATAATCTCTTTGTCCATACAAGAACATGGTTAAAATTTACCCCAGTTACAACATTACTAAGATCTAACGCCTTCCCGCTGCAGGATTTCAATTTCGTTCAGCCGCATATTTCTCGCTACATTTGCCACTTGAGTGAGCCCAGGGATGGGAATTAGAAATACAACTTACATTTCTTGTCGCAAACATCCCAAAAGTTGCCATCGGCGAAAGATTCATGTGTTCAAGCACGTCAACGGTTTCGAAGTAACCAGAACAACTGCCGTAGCCATTCAAAATTGTCACTTCATTTAGTCCGCATAAAACCTGAATATTTGCGCCATCCCGCTGCAAGGTTTCTTGGCGATCCCCTAATGTAGTAGGTCCCATATGATAAGATGGTAAGCGGGGGCGTTCGTCTCATTCCTATTCGTTCAACCACTCAGTACCCCTGTAGCGGTTTGCCCTACACATTCTTGCCGCTGTCAGACCAAATGGGTATGATCTCGAAGCTAGCTTTGAGATGATAAATGCATGTATCCGATTCGAGAAGTCGCATTTTTTGAGTGCTTACAGCGTCGAAAATCTTTAAAACGATCTTAGGTCTTCTGCATTAGCCATGACTAGGTTTATAACGCCCGTCTTGATAGTCCCTCGCCCGTCTTTTTGACTATGGAATACCAAAAATAGATTTATTGCAGTTGCCTAAAAGCCTTGAATAGCACACGGGTTCTACGTGGTACGATAACGGTACAGAGTTGCATAGGCAGCTTCTAACGAAGTTCTCGAAGTGGAAGAGTGTCATTAGTGATAAGGAAATGAATTTGAGACGAACTGTTGATCCATAAGAATGAGAACGTTACCAGATTGGTGGTATCCGTTATCTGGGGTAAATCCAAACCTGGGGGTATGTCCGCCCTTGGTAGCATTTTAATGCGCACTTGTTCAGCCCTCACGCCACGTTTCAAGAATCTACCGATATTTGGCACACGATCATGCATTCGAGCGGCAAAGGCTCTCAATATAGGAGGTAAATAAGAAATGGAGATACGGAGTATGCAGATGGATATGAAGAGTGACGTGAAGAAACAGCTTGGACAAAATGTCATGTTACACAATGAGCCATGCATCCTGAAATGTCCGCCAGTATTTTGCACAATTGAGTCAATACAAAGACGGTATGGCGTATCTGTCGCAATTAGGCTTTCATCTTGTGATACGCAGAACACATCCACGAAGCTGGTATGTGCAAGCCATCAGAATTGAGTAATCTATGTTCGCTTGATTTGTACCATTGTAAGGTCTCGAACACCCTCATTGATCTGGAGATGAGGCCGGCAAAGGCTGCATGCTTAAGACTAGGAACCATTGAACACAAGTTTTTTGATAATTGATTTGTCAAGGCTTTCGTCAACTTGTTCACTACTGGTAGCCCCTTGATGGCTTGAAAAGTGAGGAGTGCCTAGTCACTTTCCGAACGGATGCCCACCTTCACTTCCCCAATCCTTTAATCCTCCCCTACTTGACGAGGCTGTTATCGGAGACTTAAAATTGGTGGGGACACCAATATTGGTATCACAAGCTTGCACCGATTGAATTTGTCTTTGGTGAAAACTTCTCGTGACAACTATCACGCCAGTTACCGTACCAGGAGAAGAATAGCTCGTCAATTGTTTACTCGAGTCCAAAATTCAATATAGATGCTAGGGTAGAACTTTGCGGTCAGATGATTTCGTGTCTTGACTTCATCGATGTTCTTAGAAAAAGGTGACACTCATTAACTCGGGGTTCGTTTGCGTCGTGTATTCCTTTCATTCGGCTTCCGAGTGGCTTGTATTTTTTGTACTACGTCCAAAATCCGGCACAAAATCGTAGCGTGGACATCGCGTGGCAGATCTCGCGTGCATCATCCGAGAATAGATTGTGGGAGGATTTTCTAAGCCTCGCGATGGGATCTGCATTAAGCCTGGAGAAGGAAGCACGAGCTGCATGCTGACGGGCTTGGAATGCCACACAAGGTGATATTCTGAGGAGTGGGGATGCGAGAGTCAGGCTGGCGGTGAATGGAAACGACTGCTCTCACAGTATGAATCGGTTTGACATTCATTCAGCTTGGGCTGGAGAATTGAAACGAGCGTAGCTGAGGGTTGGCACTCTTTTCCTCCGCCAAGGATCTCCAGCACGTAATACAATGCGAAGGCATCCTAGAAGAAACTGCGCATATTCAACAAATCAATTTTATCAGTATCCCAACTCGAATATCAAATATTGATATGAAGTTCGTATAGGTCAGCTGTATATCTGGTAGGACCACGACCACTATACAGTCGGATAGTTTGACCCGAAACCCTTCAAAGTGTCTTCTTCTAACGCGTGAGTTTGGATACCCATCGTTCAGTAGATGGCAGTAGTCGACAGGGCTTCCATTAAAAGGTCAACAGCTACTCAGATCATATATGGACCCGAGTCGTAAGAGATCCACAATCGAGGGTTTGCGGCTCAGCCATGCTGAGAATCTCAATTTTCTCCTCAAGGGATTCATATCATCGCTCGCTATTGAGATTTTAATTTCATTAAAAGGATGGTACTCTGGATAAGCACTGCGAATTTTACATTTTTCGAATGCTATGTACCTTAACAGGTACCAGCAGGTTGTCTAATATATTAAGAGAGTATTTGAATGAAGTCAGATGGAGATGGGGATCAAGTATCCAGATGCCGAGGACTTTGTCGCAACCGAGGAAAGTAGAAAATCGTGCGCACTCGTCGTTCATGATCACCATCCTAACCTGCCATTATTTTGTTTTGCCAAATCCTTTCTTTCGTAACAGTCTTCCGATATCTACTCAAGACAAAATGGCTGAGTCCAAGTAGCCAGCACCAAGATTGACGTTTTAGTGCAGGGAGAGCCATCGATGCTTCTTTAGCTGGAAAGTTACGGCTACATTGCTTCCATAAGGAATATTGGCAGAATATTTGATAACTGCTGTGGTTGATATTGATGGTGTGGATAGTGATATAGACCACAGCGCTACACGCAACGCTAACTGTTAGCACCTTAGTAAGCTTTCGTATATACCCGATTTAATAATGTGTGTTCAAAAAATAAGCTTCGCGAAAAACCTTTAAAACTATTAAACTTCTTTTAAAAATAAAAATATATAATTAATTTATTGATAATAATAATTTGAAAAAGTAAATTCATTAATCGTTTTTTTGTATTTTGAATTAATTGATTTGTAAATTAATAATTTATTAAATAAATCTTCTGCTAATCGAGTTGTAGCTACAAAGATGATGTACTTGACGTTCCTATGTCTCAACGAACAGCTCGAAACAATGCCTTACGACGTGCTGCCGCTGAGTAAAGCGACATAACTGTTGAGCCCGAACTTTTTCTCGCCGAACTTAATGAAAAACTATAGTTACATATCTCTGCGCCGCCTATTCTGTATGTGGTTGTGATGATAATGGAAATACTACATTTCTTGACTCAATAATCGGGACCGGAACTCTCACTAGAAGATTCATCAATCTCTTCGAATTTTTCGGACGAATCCTCTCCCTCATCATATTCTATAGCCGGATCATCTTCCTCAACTATTCTCACCTATACATGGTTATTACTATAAATTGCAGTAAAAGGTATTTTTTACGATAAAATTTGTATTGATTAAACTAAGAATGACATTGAGCAGTATAATGAATTACTATAGCCACTTGATTGCCTGCAATGTTATGGTGCAAAATCAGCTGTTCCACTAAATTGACGGACACAGATGCATTGTCGATGTTGCTCCAAGAACCAGTAATAACCACATCTCTGATATCGTCGTGTCCACAGACTTCCATGTAAAGGAAAGGAAACCGATTGAGAACAGTCTCCGGGAACATTGCCAGTAGTGCCTGCTTCATAACCTCAGTGCCAGGGTGCGCACCGGGTACCTTTGTGCAAGAAGAATCCTTGTACCGATTACCATAAAACAAGGCGGAAGTCAATTTGTGCATCCTAGGGGCACTTCTTCTCTGTAAGTACAAGACAGATGCAGACGCATGGGATTGAATGAGTGATTTGAGAACACTCTGATTCAACTCCTGAACAAATGACGGACCTCGTACCATAGATTCTGGTAAAACTGGACCCAATTGACTATCGTCACCAACTGCGATAGCATTTTCGAATACAATGCTGGTTGCAAGTGTGAAGAATGTGCCGAAATCCAACTGGGAAGCTTCATCCATGAGAACACTCTGATTCAACTCCTGAACGAAAGATGGACCTCGAACCATAGATTCTTGTAAGACTGGACCCAATTGACTGTCATCGCCCACTGCAATAGCATTTTCAAAGACGATGCTGGTTGCTAGTGTGAAGAATGTACCGAAATCCAACTGGGAGGATTCATCCATGATCACAAGGTCAAAATGCTGTCTTTGGGACGATTGCATCGTAGTGGCATTGACCGTCATGCCCAGTACTTGTGCTTTCAACTTGGAAGCCCTCAACAACGACTTCATGACTGCTTTGAAGGCTGCATGATCCTCCATTGAGAGCTTGTCAATTTCGAAGGAATCAGCGAATCCTTCGAAATCTGAATAGGTAACCCGCAGGTCGGGTACATATAATCTGCAGATAACCCGCAAATTCTACGGAGGATACACGATGTTATGCAGAGTTCCAGTCACCAAACTCCTCGCTACTGGCTCCATATTCAATTGCGTGCATGACACCTGAGTACTGCAAGTCCTTCAATCTGGTGTCTCGGACATTGACATTCTCAGCAATATTGCGAAACTGTCTATTGATCGACTCGATCATCTGAAGAGCCAAGTCTGTCTTCATCTCATCACTGATATCGGGATGTGACAAGTCGATTCTATTCATAGAATCTGTTGGCTTGTAAAAGCGAAGTCTATTTCCAATACCATTGATTGCTTCGGATGACAGAGGTTGCGCGTTGCTGTCAAACTCGGAATAATTTGCGAAGGTTGACTGCCGAGCGTCTGACAATAGTCGAGCATTTCTGGCTCCTTTGCTCTCCTTGCCCTTCTTGGATTTCCTAGACTTCCGATAACGACGACCACCTTCATCGAAATCACCATCATCTTCGGCATCGTTACCATCATCAGACTCGTCATCTTCATCACTATCATCGGACCCATTGTGGTGGGAAGATGACTGTTTGAGTGTGGAATCTGATGAGGAATTTTGATTGCCTTGAGAATGGGAACCGGGGGCTCAATGGCATTTGAAGGGATGGTTGCACCACCATTTCTATCGTTGTCTTCACTACCATCGCTGTCATCGCTGTCATCAGTATAATATGGTTCGGCATTTCCGGCATGATCTTTTCCTTTTGCTTCCGCCAATGACAAAATAAATTTATTTTCAGTCGTATCTGAATGGCAACGAAGTGCAATCAAACCTTTCAAGTTGTCACCGTAACTGGGGTTACTGCGGTATTTGTCAAGGTAATGATTGACCTTGTTGATGATGACGTCAACTGCAAAATTAGAGACAGCGACAACGAGGATTCTGTCAGTTGGGTTGCCGGCAAGTCTCGTAGCAATCAAAGCAGCGATGAAAGTGGTTTTGCCTGTGCCGGCCATTCCTTTGAGAGGAAAAAGAACGATTCCGTCTTTGTTGACAGGTGCAGCTTGTAAGTTTTGAATCGTAGAGACATGGTCTTCTTCGATGAACTCGGTGTTCGTTATAGTTCTAAGTATGATTAGCTAGATTCAAATGAATTGTATACCATGAGCCAACTTACTATTCCCATATCGAGTGGCAACTCTGGCATAGAGATGATTGTTGTAGGAACTGATTGGTCGGCAATAGTTCGGAAGTCCTCTCAAGACTCATGATTACAAGGTATCCAGTTGGTCGAGTAATCCCTGAGGAAGGAGAGATGGATCGGGTACACATCGATACCATGACTGCTTATCTGGTCGGGTTCTTTCTTCCGCCATGATGAGGAACTGCGTCAATCATAAGTTAGTAAATTTCGTTTTTGATATTAAGGTGATGGGAAGACATGCTAGCTACCTGGTAACCAAGTTTACTTCAGTCGCAGATGGGTTCTTGTCAAATCCACCAAAGGTGATCTGTCGTGAATTAGTAAATATAAGAATAAAAAAAAATTCTGGCAGACACCAAAATACTTACGAAATGATGCTTCCCAACGTAAAAAGAATCAAAGGATTCAAATTGAAGTTATCCTCTTCGTGAGACTACTTGTTGCCCAAGTGATCTTCGGATCGTTTGCTGGGGGGCCTTGTTGTAGTGGGGTGTGGGATTTAGAAAAGTTGCGCTGCGCCAGGTACCGATAAAAGTTAAATTTTCTTGAGTGCGCTAAAGAAAAGAAAAATCGTTCCTGTATGGCTCGCTTAGCTTTCAATAAAACGATTCAGGCCTCAGGCCTCTTGATTGAGGTGTTTTGGTTGATAGGTTAATTCATTAAAATCGCGAAGATTTCAGAGCGGGTTTGTACAGGCTAGGTACCTAGGTACTGTCGATGCAGGTTTGCCAAGGTCCTGGCGAAAAGGGCAAGAAATGGCTTGCCAGTAATTCATTGTATCTTTCATATTGGCATGAATAGATTCAGTGTGTATGCCCAACGCTCCAAGGAATAATTCGAAGAGCAGCTGCTGGTGTGGCCATTCTACCCAAACCACAGCCTTTGTTTCGAGGACTATAACGATTTGAGCGGCTAAAAATGATGTATACCTCAGCTTGGTGGATTGCAAAGCGACTTGTTCGATGACCCAATCATCGTTGCGTGTCTCGGGATCAAACCCAAGCTTCTCGATACTTGCATCCTCACTGATGGCTTGCACATACGCTCGGAACTTTTCTTTGGGGGATATCTTTGCCTCGACTGCCCTCTCTTTCCCTTTGCGCGAGGTCTTAATCGGAGCAGCCTGCCGAGAGTTCACACGAAATTTTTCACAATCTGCTGCCGTCATCTTTAACCCGTCGAAACCAATGAAGGTGGTTGCTTGGGCAAGGTGCCTCACAATACCATTGTCGCGTACAGGGACGAGATGTGGACCACATCTCCAGACTTTTTTGAACCTAGCCGTCATGATTCGTTCCAACCGTTCTTGCATCTCGGGTTGAGCTCGTAAAGTTACCACTGTCTTTTTGTGCGGGGGTATCTTATCACCGATCTTTTTGCCCTCTACCACAACTGCGTAAGATCGACAAAGCATGATCTTCTTATAGACACGATTCAACATCGATGACTTCTCCTCCAGGTCTGGCTCTCTTTCGATTAATTCAATCGCTCTTTGAGAACATAAGGTTAACGAGCGTTCGTCATCGTGGGATAGGAAAACGGATTCGCACTTGATGCGTGAAGGTTATGCTTCTCCCAGATGGTTTCGCATTCCATCAATCCGCATATCGCCTTGAGATCGGCGAGTTTGTTGTTCATTGGAGTTCCGGATAAAAGGATGTGGAGAGGGGAGTTTATCGCCCTGATCGTTTGCCATTTTTTACTTTCTCGACTTGGGTATAGCTGTGCTTCGTCCACGATTGTCAAACTGAAGCACTTAGTCCAATCATTCGGCCAAGCATTTCCCTCATCTGCTGCATGTTTCTTGATTCATCTGGTCCTCGCATTCGATCTACCTGTTGTTGAATGTCTAGTTGAGAGTATCTCTGGAGTGGTGGTGATGATGACCGTGTTGAACCTCATATTCTCCACTGCTTGCCTGTCGATGTTCTTAGATCTAATTGTGTAGAAATTAATATTGAACATAGACCCATTCAATACGACTTGAGAATCCTTTCTCCAGGATGATCCGCGGCGAGACGTCTATCTTCAATCATTCGCTCCACCACTCGCTCCTTGGCAGCTTCCTCCAAACTGGCATTATCATTAGCAACAACATCTGTTCCAATAGTCCCTGTGAGGGTCGCGATGCGCATCATTCCGTTGTATTTTGCTCGATCCACGGGGCTCAGGGTTTCCAGCGTAAGGTCTATCGCTTCTCGTCTTTCTTGGGAGTCTTCAGGTAAATGGAAAAGTTCATCTGTCAAGAGAAAGTTAGTATCGATTATATGAGCACATATAAGGTTCCAATTTACCTTGTTCTTGATTTTAGTATTCTCAACAAGTCCTTGCGGGTCCAGATCGAAGCCTCAACGGGTACTTTGCGGATAATCTGTATGTGGTATGGATTTTTTGAAATTTGAGATTCTTTGTGGGAGGTTGTTGGGTATAGATCATACCTACTTCGTAGGTATTCTGTGAATAATTTGTAGATCTAAAAATTCGGATACGCTAAGCAGGGATAATTTATTTTAGTATCATATGGGTTACATAAGGTTCGGAGGATATTCGGAGAAGCACTCACTTTTAGTTACCTAATAGCTGAGCTTTACAAATACTAGAGAAATTTCATATTTTTTTCTCAGTTTAACACTCAACAAAAAAAGGAAAAAACGAAGACGCGGCAGGCTATTTAATTCGAGATAAGATCGAGCTGAGTCAAGACGAGGAAGAACATTTGCAAGTTTCGAGTCGTTGCGACGAGGTTCAACCATTTTATGGAGAGAATGTGATACCTGTTGAGTTCGAAGGCGAAATCGCTGATATCTTCATGGCGATGGAAGTTGCAGCGGAAGAAGAAGGTATGTAATATTTCATGGTATTTGAAGAGATTCTTTATGCTAAATATTTCGCAGCACATACACTGGCCAGCGAAGAGCAGCAAACCGACGGAATTCCCCAGTCACTTCAAGCTCTTTTGACATCATCACTGCCATCAACCCAAACAATACCAATGGAGCCTTTTTGACTCGTACCTGCAGTATAACAAATCTCTTCGAGAGAAACTTCCATAATGTATCTTGCGGAAGATCTTTGTCTGCTGTCACGTCGGTCACTCCCGATCTTCACTCTGAAAACTTCAACATGAATGGCACATCTTCAACTTCAATTGCTGGTTCAAATCAGATGCCACTTCCACAACCAGCTTTACTTCCAACACATACGGCAAAACTTCATCTTCAACTACCAGTTCAAGTCAGATGTCACTCCCACAGCCAACTTTACTTCCAGCATATGTATCCAATCCAGCTCGCAACTTCTCTCGCGTTACATCACTACACAAACCAACATACAAGAATGGCTTAAAATGTTTTGCAACATTTCCTCACCAATGCCATATGCATAGAGTGGATGGAGAAATAGAGATCGTCATTATCCAGGGATTTTGTGTTATGGTCTCTCCTCGTATTTGAAATCGGATTTTATTGTAAGGTATGGCCACTTGAAAGTTCTGCAAGTTGAATTAACTGACCAAGCATATAGATCATAAAAATCAAATGGCCCTGGACATACATCTGGAATTCTATCATCCACAAACGGGATGGAAGAAGCGTCTCGAAAGTGTCGATGCTTTATCCGAATCATTACAGAATTTATGGGGACCAACCGATAGCAACGATTGTTCAGAAGTTACTATTGAACAAGCTTCTCAATCTGTTAGTTGTACGACATCCTCTTCAAGGCCAACAGCATTGCATAAGGACAAAGATGATGAATTATGGCCATACATGTCAAGCTTTATCAAATCAACTCAACAGCCTGTTCGAGAAGAATACAAAAATGTTTCGATTGTATGAACGCGGAAAAGTACAGCCTTATGGTTACTGATTCACAGCTCCGTCATGCTATAGGAGGAGGATAGGAGGATGTGGTATTATGATGGAGGATTCTCAGCTTGCTTTTCTTTGCTATAGTTTCATTGGAATGTATGTCTTCGAGATAAAAATGTTTCGATTAAATAAATGCGGAGGAATCTCAGCTTGCTTTTCTTTGCTATAGTTTCCTCGGAATGTATGTCTTCGAGATAGTAAAAATAATAGGAAGCGTGAAAGTTTCGTTGCAATTTACAGGTAGCTTCATGAATATATTAGCTTAATTCAATTATAATCCTCAATTTTAATGTGAACATGCCGCTGCGATGGTGCTGGTATTATGAGTTATTGATTCCAATCACTGTCATCGAAGTATGCCTTTCTAAGTCCCCTACCCTACTTCTGGCCCACCCCCCCTTCTGGCCCACCCTTTCCCACCAAAA
>NGKG01000020.1:8749-28626 GCA_002162505.1 Myriosclerotinia scirpicola | reverse complement strand
TTATAAAGTTTTATTAATTTATATTAAGTTTTTGTAAAGTTATTAACAAGTGAAAATCGTAGTTTTTGGTGAGAAAGGGTGGGCCAGAAGGGGGGGTGGGCCAGAAGTAGGGTAGGGGACTTAGTACATATATAATATAGCGGGGTCTTCCTAATGAGTTACATGACTTTGCACGAGGCAACCATTTAGAATACCAGTCAACTTGTCGATCCGAATTGGATGAGCGAAAACTGTTCCTTCAAAACCGCTGTCAATAATAGTAAGATGCGGCTACTCTTTTTGTCTAGTTTCCTTGTATAGAGACAATCAGAATTTTCAGACTTTTGTGGTCAACCTGCTCAAGATTCAACATCATACCTTACCCTTAATGGCGGCTGTGGATTCATATGGCCAAAAAAACAAAATTTGTCATTCTGTATATATCTTTATTGCTACTAAATTATCTCTTTCTGTGAAGTTATTGTATATTTTAAGCATAGCTCTCTTCTCTTCATTGAATTCATCGCCTCTCCCAAGTAGGTTTAACGGTCATGCTATTGTTATCCGCTTGTGGGTCGCCTGTGTGCGGCTCCTTATTACAAATATCCCCAACTTGGCGAGAGCCGACTTGTGTTCGAGATGCCCTGATGTTGGGATGTTTGGGGGGGATGGGGGACTGCCGCACGCTTTCCGCGTGTTCCTCTTAACCCGCTTGCGAACCTCCAGTATCGATTCCTGGGCATAAGGTTTTCGTATATAGAACGTATACAGTTGTTTGCTTTGTAGGCTTTGAAGTTTGGAGACAATTTTAAAGCATCATTCTGAATTTTCTGCGGCTTAAGCAAGATGGTAGCGGATATATCCTTTACTAAATCTAATGCGTTCTAGACCATGAATCATAAATGAATGCTAGTATGACAACTGCATTGTAGACTTGCAAAGCATTTCGCATCGTTATACTCCACAAGGAGTAAGTGGTTTTGATGAAAGAGAGCGTCTGGGTCCCCAACTTGTGTTTTGTGTTTTTCTAATGTTCTCGCCATCTGAGTCTGCTGTCTATCTGTAACCCTAGCACTAATATGATTGTGCTGGGGTCTACTTTTGTGCTACTGCAGCTTATAGTTGCTTTTATGTTGTATTTCTTTTGGAATGTCGAGTTATATAGTGTAGTTGGTATTTCTCTGACAATATCGAAGCACCTCACCAAGATGTTGCTACCCCATCTGATAATATCGAGGCACCCCACCAAGATGTTGCTACCCCACCTGACAACATCGAAGCTCTTCAAGAAATACCGTAGCCCCCCTTCAAGATGTTGCTATCCCATCTGACAATATCGAGGCACCCCACCAAGATGTTGCCACCCTATCTGAGAACATTGAAGCACCTCACCAAGATGTTGCTACCCCAGCCTCTCTATCAGTTTTGCCAGTGGAGAATGAACAATCTAGCTTATGGTCTGTTCTGCAAGAGCAACTCAGTGCCATTGCAAATGGTGATCCATCGTCGTCGGTTCCTCCAATCTCTGGTCGAGGCAACCATATTCTGTTTAGCAACATACGAAATGCAGAAATCGTTCAAAGCTCTCCCAGAAGACACAGGGACACAATCATACCTGTTAACCAGCGAGTTGTTACGAATAGCGTAGTCAGCCTTCGTTCAGCAAATCTTCAAAATTCATCCCAGGTTGTCACGGCAGCATATACTACTGAAACTATGATAAATGAAGTCATTCAAAATACACCTATGAGTGAAAGATACGTTGTCAATAACGAATCACCAGTATTCTTTCATCCCGACTTGGATCAAGACATCATAGAAGACCCATTCCAGCTCTATGCTCTACATCAAGGAGGCAGACTCCCATCTTATGTGTCGTGGGGTGAAACTGGCGCGTACACATCCGGCAAGTTGGTAAAGGTTATCGCTTTGAGTGATGCCTTGCAAAGATGTAGGAACCATGATCGAGCTTTAAATTCGCTCCGGGCCCAACTTGAATCAATTCCTACGGATAGGACAACTTATCATGTGATCATGTTTTTCCGTTGTGATTTAGTCAAGACAACAATGTTGATGGACTATGTTTTGGGTTTATCGTGGTCTCACAAAGTTTGTATCTTTGGTTGTCGTAACTTTTGTTGGAGAGCCTTGGTCTCGAGAGGACTTCCAAAGTTCAAATCTCTTGGTAGATTCCAACTCGCGTTGGAAAATAATTTTAGGTATCACTCCGGGCTATATCAGCCAACTCCAGAATGGGATCTCCCCGGCAAAGTGATGAGATGCGATCAATGTCATCATATTATCCCGGTCAATTTCGGATTCGATCAAGCAACGGCGTCAGCTATTCGCAGAGGTGAAGGTGGCAAATGCCGTGATTGTACATACACTTGTGGCTTTGAGTCTAGGCTGAACAACAATGCCGACGAAACGGTTCCTAAAACAATCCTCTCCATGCCAGAATTGCCACTAGATGGGGGAATAGTAAGTTGGCTCATTGTATACAATTCATTTGAATGTAGCTAATCATACTTAGAACTTTCACGAACAATGTGTATATCCAAATTATCACCCTGCATCGCGCATCACTGTAGCCACGCCAGTGGGTGAATCAATCCAAGCCCGTCAGGAGCCTGTTGGTGTTTCTCTTGGGTCCGGACAATTTGCATCAACACCTTTACCTCCGGGTTTAACTCAAGATCCAGCTAGTCTAAGCCGAGACGAACTGGCTACGCTCGTCAACGATCTCCTTGAACGTTATAACTCTGACCCAGAGTTGGGCAACGTCTGCCCCACCGTTATGTTGGGAATCGAGCCAAATTGTCGTCACCATGATTGCACTTACGAGTTTAAACAATCGTGCAAAGACAAGTTTCGTGGTTGTCGTAACGATTCATGCACCAAGTGGCATGGAATCCATGTATGCTACTGCCGAATTGAACCTGATCATCCAAGTTATCTTGTGCATACATCGAAGAATCCCCATTTTAGGATTCGCAATCAACTTATTGGAGAGATTCATGAGATTGGCAGGACGCTAAAGTATCTGGAATTTCGTGGCTTTTATGATGGAACAGGAAGATTGATGACAGCTGGAGGCTCTTAAGAACCTTTTCATTTTGTGTTGTACAAAAAATCTCACCTATGTGGGAAGGCAGTTTACGCGAAAAGAATTTTATGATGGTACATGATATAATATCTCATTTCACATGGG
The DNA here is from genome assembly GCA_002162505.1 of Myriosclerotinia scirpicola. Classification (NCBI taxonomy): domain Eukaryota; kingdom Fungi; phylum Ascomycota; class Leotiomycetes; order Helotiales; family Sclerotiniaceae; genus Myriosclerotinia; species Myriosclerotinia scirpicola. The sequence goes on along the minus strand of NGKG01000020.1, from coordinate 25,436 downwards.
AAGGCAGAACTCATTCAACAATGGGATGGCAGGAAGTTAGTCAAATTCAAAATTTCATATTCACAGTTATATCCTCGTGACATATATTGAACCACATGAAGCAGTTGCAATCATTACTCTCAAGCAACTGTACACAAAGTATGGAGGCGATTATCATTTGCTTATATGGTCCCAGAGAAAGGTAGATGGTACCGTGAAATAAGTAAGGATTCATTTGTACCTCCCTACTCTCTAAGGCAGTAAGCAGCATCAACGAAAGCAATATTGGGGTTCTAGGATCAATTTCAAATTTTTATTATTTATTTGTTCAAGATTGTATATATATGGATAGACTAAGTAGAAATTAGACTTCAATTGTGTACAGATACAAAGAACTTAATCCCCACATCCAGTCCTCCCTACTCTCCACCACCCACTACCTAAACACAACTCCCCGCAATCGAACTCGTAGTATTCTTACTATAAGCACTCAATGCACTCCCCCCACACATCAACCCCTTCATAAAAGCCGCCGCAACCACATTTGCCCCGGCAGGACTTGTGTGCGTATGATCAACCGGATAAAACGCATCAACAGCAGTAGCACCAAGCGTCTTATATATATTGGCAACATAAGTCCCATGATCCACAAATGCGGCGAGCGATCCAAGTGATGTAGCGACGGTTTGCGCGTACGCTGTGAAGCGCGGGGAGCTGTAGGAAAATGTACCCGTTTCCCAGAGGTTGTTGGGGGTGGGGGAGGCGACGATTAGGTGCGCGCCTTTGGCGGTTATGAGTTTACTGAGGGGGAGGTTAGTAGGGGTTGGATGTCGGATGGAGGGAGGTGCGAACCCGGCTTGTAAGAGGTAGAATACATATGTATACACAGTTTCGCCCGTAGTAGGAGAAATACATGTCTCCGAACCAGCTCCATAGCAATCCGTTCGACCATTATCGGTCGTAGACAGCGATCCTCCGTCGTTGTGTCCAAATTCGCTATAATAAATTATTAGTACGTATTCTCAATGTCAAGAGAGTTGAAGACGAAATCTTACAATAAGACATAATCCCCAGCAACAACCTTGTTAGCTATCGCAGTAAATTTCCCCTCGTTGTAATATGAGCGTGCGGATCTTCCGGCAACGGCATCATTCACGATGTTTATACCCTTGAAACTGTACTTGAGGTATTCACCGAAACCTATGTGCAGGCTAGATTAGTTGAAGTTTCCTTTAATAACTCAATGTGAGATCTTATATGTTAGGATATAAGGATAAAACAAACCCTGAGTACTACTTCCACCACCCCCAAGAGCCATGGTCGAATCACCAGCCAGATAAAGTGTCGGGACCGCGCATACCTGGGCTACGAGCGAGGAGAGAAGAAGTTTGACGGATGCCTTCATGGTGATTGATGTTGATGCCAAGAAGTCTGCAGAATTGGTAGAAGGCGATGGATGAGCCAAGCTTTTTGGTTTTGGTAAAGGACTTCCTGTCTTTATATATATTTCCTAGCTCAAATTGATCTACGGATATCGGAAATATGGAAGAATGGACCTGCATACACTTCCATGCATTTACCAATTTTTCCACTTCACCCCTCAATAGTGAGCACCAGGGATATACTTCACCTTCCAAACGCAGGAACGCAGAAACGAAATTTCCCACCACCCTCGTACAATCTCGACCCGAGCCATCCCTCTTCGCTATCCACCCCACCCAAAACGCCAAGAAGAAGACTTCCCGAGGTCATCTTACATATTAAGGTTATTTCAACCGTATCGACCTCATCAAAAATACCATCAGTGGCATTACTTAGCGGCACATCTTTCGCTCCCGAGTCCCGTTACATATCTTTCGTGTACCCCAGATTTTGAAGAGATTGTGCGCGGACCCCTAATATAAAAGTAGGGTGTGCCTGAATGTGGAAATGTGTGCATGAAATTCTGCAGCAGTTGTCAGATCCACCAATCATGTTTATCCGGGTTTGAATAATGCCGGTTGTGGTGGTCTTGGCAAAGGGTTGATGATCACGAGATCGGGGATCGTCCGTTTTTGGTTTGCACGAATTGGGGTATTACGATTCATTTGAGATGATGTTGTGAGGATTCTTGGAGGTCATTTGTGCGCTTGGAAGGGGATGCAGGTGACGGAATTTGGTGAAGATGAGGATCTGGGGTTGATATTTTCCCACTGGATTGGGATTTTATCGCTCGAGATGCATGTTTACCAATTGATGTGTGTGTATTGTATTATGAGAATATTTTTACTTTGCAGAAATATCGGCCAAATGATGGAATGAACTTTGGTAGAACATGTATGTATATGCGGTACTTGAGGTGATTGCTGCATTTTATATCAACTATCTGCCACTGGGCTTTTAAAGTTGCCGGAAAAATTCCTTGTTATGTGATATTATGTATACTTAAGAACCTGAATTCCAGATATCTTGGCAATTAATCTTTTGAATGGTTAAATTGGATATCAAGAACCTCCTCCATAAACTTTTGTCTTTTGGTCGACCACATGCGAGGCAAATGAGTGAGTGCATAGACCGTCTCAACTAACTTTGTGCCATTTTCTGAGGCTATTGTGATGTCATGATTGTCTTGCAAATATGCAATCTACGAGACTCTACCTCAGAGCAATTGCCAACCTAGTCAAGGTTCCAAAGACGCGTATTTCTAGGAGGTTGAGTTGAGGCTTAGTGACCTTTCAATGAAGGATTCGCACAGCTCACTAGTAATGCAAATGATGAAGCGAGTACTGGTGAACTTGAGGTGGAGGATACTTTCAACGAGGTCCCAGCTGACCTCAGCAGTTCTTTCTATGGATGAGGTAGATGAGATCACAGCCAGGAAGAGAAATCCCTTGGGAAATCTTACTGGATGCTCTGGCTGCCGCATATGCACTCTCCTTTCCCCTCCTCTGCTCCAGTTTGAGCTGATTTTGCCCGAACCGAGGCCGAATCGAGGATACTCTCCCCGATTTCATCTAACACTGCTTTCCTGAATCCTTCGCTTCCATCTCCAGGGAAGAACATTTTGTGGAGCAAGTTTATGAAACCCCGCGACGATGAGTCTCGATCGTGGTGATAAAAGGGCTTTGCCACTCAAAAATTACTTCACTGGATGCGGAGGGGAGCCTTTTAAATTGGCAAGTTTCACTTGTCTAAGAATGAAGAGAAAAGTCGCTGGTAATGAATGACTTGGGCAACCGGTAGGAAATTCCATGCATGCCTTTATCCCGCACATAGGTAAACAAAAAGCAAGAAATTTATAGTTCAAAAAACTCGAAAACATGTAAAATGTGTGCTGTGCCTATCAAATAGTAATTTCGTGGTGATCATTGCTTTTCAAAAAAGTCAACTACATTAACTGCTCGAAGTCAGAAAGATGGTGAAACTCGCATGAATATTCATAAACCCAGGAAGCTAAGAACAAGGGCAATGTAAAAAACGAAGGACAACGAGATAATGCGTCACTAAACTTCACTTGAATGACGACGACTGATTAGAGAAGTGCAATCGAAAGCAGTTGCAGACCATACAGATTTTCTCGGAGATACTGCATACCAAGGGAGTTATCTCAGGACCAGAAGAGCGAAAGCTTTATCGTCCTTATCATCCAGGACTTCACCCATTGAGTCTCCTTGACTGGGGTTGAAGAGATTGTAGGTAATGGAAGGTTATGTGGTTCGCACGAGCAGTGAAGCCACCAACCACTAGAACTCCGTTCATCCATCTTCATATCAACAAACATCTTACATGAATGGAATTGAGCGATAATCATCTGATGACTTGACAACGCGATATGAAATTTGAAATTAAGCTCACCGGAGACCCTGACATATAGATTGCCTAGTGGGGGTGGCTGATAGCTTCGATGAAACTGTGGCTGAAATATTCTCACGTGGAATCAATTGCGGTCGCCTACAAATGACATGATAGCAAAATCGCGACGCGAAAAAAGTTGAACTACAATTATCAGGTAGCGGCAGCAAAGCCTTGAGAGCATTCTTCATACCCCAGCAACGCTCTCTTAAATACCCATCCGTGCTATTACTTGGTGATTAAGGCATCTTTTTAATTTGTATCACAAAAAGATCATATTGCAAAAATGTCGTTCGGTGGCCAGACTCCAACCATTATTGTGCTGAAAGAGGGTCAGTACTTCAGATATTGATTTTACTATATAGAATACTGATATAAATGTGTACTGCAGGCACGGATTCTTCGCAGGGAAAGGGACAGATTATTAGCAATATTAATGCTTGTTTAGCCGTCCAAAACACAATAAGAAGTACTTTGGGACCATATGGTGGGGATTTATTACTTGTTGATGAGAATGGACGACAAACTATCACTAATGATGGTGCTACTGTTATGAAGGCAAGCTTTTTCTGATGAGGATCTTTTTATATGTGTATTATAGGAACTGACTGTGCGTAGCTACTTGACGTTGTTCACCCCGCAGCACGAATTCTTACCGATATCTCTCGATCACAAGATGCGGAAGTAGGAGATGGAACAACTTCTGTTGTTGTTTTGGCAGGTGAAATTCTGAAGGAGATCAAGGATCATGTCGAGCAGGGAGTTAGCTCGCAGACGATTATCAAGGGGTTGAGAAGAGCTTCTGCGATGGCTGTCAACAAAATCAAGGAAATCGCTGTTAATACAAGTGAGGGTAACCAGAGGGAAACTCTTATAAAACTGGCCGGAACTGCTATGAGCAGTAAGCTTATCAAGAGAAATACTGGATTCTTCACAAAGAGTATGGCTTCAAGATCTTGTGGTGGAACACAGCTAACAATATACAGTGGTCGTTGATGCAGTTTTAACGTTAGATCAAGACGACTTGAATGAGAAGAACATTGGCATGAAGAAAATTCCCGGTGGATCCCTTACCGACTCGCTATTTGTTAATGGTGTTGCATTCAAAAAGACATTCTCCTACGCCGGATTTGAACAACAACCTAAATCTTTCAAGAATCCCAAAATCGTATGCTTAAATGTCGAACTCGAGCTCAAGTCTGAGAAGGATAACGCAGAAGTTCGTGTCGAGCAAGTTTCGGAATATCAAGCTATTGTCGATGCTGAATGGCAAATTATTTACAACAAGATGGAAGCTCTATACAAGACTGGCGCAAAGATTGTCCTTTCTAAGCTACCAATCGGTGATCTTGCTACACAATATTTTGCGGATAGAGATATCTTCTGTGCCGGCCGTGTAGCATCCGACGATCTTGAACGCATTATCCAAGCTACAGGAGGATCCATTCAATCCACTTGTTCTGATATCCACCCCGAGCACCTCGGAACCTGCGGTTCGTTCGAAGAGCGTCAAATTGGTGGTGAACGTTTCAACTTCTTCGAAGACTGCCCAGCAGCCAAGACCTGCACATTAGTCCTCCGTGGAGGTGCCGAGCAATTCATCGCTGAAGTAGAACGTTCCCTCCACGATGCCATCATGATCGTGAAGCGCGCCATCAAGAACACCACAATTGTTGCTGGAGGTGGAGCTTGCGAAATGGAAGTATCAGCTTATCTCCATCACTACGCCGATAACAACATTCGAAACAAACAACAAGCAATCATTAAATCTTTCGCCAAGGCCCTCGAGGTGATTCCTCGTCAACTTTGTGATAACGCAGGTTTCGATGCTACAGATATTCTTAACAAGCTCCGCGTGGAACACAGAAAAGGAAACATCTGGGCTGGAGTTGATTTCGTGGGTGAGGGTATCAGAGATAATATGGAAGCTTTCGTTTGGGAACCTGCGTTGGTAAAGGTTAATGCTATACAAGCAGCAACCGAAGCCAGTTGTTTGATTTTGAGCGTGGACGAGACCATTAGAAATGAAGAGAGTGCGCAACCACAAGCTCCACAAAGAGGCTTACCTCCGGGAGCAGCCCAGAGAGCTTTGAGGGGTAGAGGACGAGGTATGCCGAGACGGTAAATGATAATTGGTAGAGAGGGATCATGATTCATGAATGACGCAGGAGAGAATTGGAGATACGCATGATGGGCAAGGACAAAATTCGATATGTAGATGATTATTCTATGATATGATATAGAAGTGCTAGATGTATGACAAGTACATACTTGTGCTTTAAAATTCAAAAGTCCACCCCTCGCTTATGTCTAGATCTATTCTCATGTTCTCAAATGGAGTTTCTTCTCCTTCGTTGGCCACCAACCTTATTCGAGGTAATTTAGGCTCTGTGTGGCTGGACGAAAAGTGCGCCACCAAAATACCTTCTACCCTCTACTTTACTTCTAAAAGGTATATACTGTGGAACCTGGAATTTCTGTTTAGCTCGTTTTGGAATGTGTACACCAATCTCTACACTAACAAGTATATTATACAATTTCAACCTGTAGCAAAAAGCGTCTTGATATAAAATCAAATGTATGAAGTAGTTGAAGCCTATCCGGCCCATCATCCAATTACACTTCAACTATTTGCGCAAACTCACACTACTCGAGCGAAAGAGGGCCTGACTTGTACTAATCAACGCGATTGTGGTTCTTGATAATCCGCTACTACAATATCGCTCCCTCACTGCGTGATGTGATATCGATTGGTGTGGCGAACGTCCGGATCTGACGATAGAATGATGCTCACGGGAAGGCGTCGGTACTAATCGTGGTCCTTGGGGAATTAGGTGGCTGCTTTCGATGTAGAGCCGCTGGATCATATGTAAGATGTGCCACTCCGTGCACTCTTCACCAGTTGGTGACATATGGAATGGACGTTAAGATCCGCCGCAAGTGTTGAAGGATGGCTGTTTTTCGTCCTCCAGCTCATGCACTGCTCCAAATTTAGATATGTTATACAAGATCAACAATCCTATATCCCCTGCTCATCCCACCATTCCCTCCATTCCCCCCCTCGAAATCATTTCCTGCGCGGCTCTCGCCGTAGCCATAACATCTTCATGCGATTTCTGCCTTTCATGTATTATCATGTCATCTATTATCCCGTCACCTGTATCACTCCTGCCACTGTTCTCTTCCATGACATCTATGTCTTCAACCTGTCTTTCCACCTCATCTTGATCAATAAGCATATCATCAATATCCCCACTAACATCTACCCCACTCCCCCCATCCTCAACACCCCCATCCACATCCCTATCTCCTAACATCGCCTGAAAAGAATCTGTATCATGTTCATGATGTGTGTCGAAATGTGGATGTGCGGGATGAGGCACATGGGTGTAATCCATGATTTGGGGATCTATTTGTAGATAATCTGCTGTGGGATGCCTATGCGATGGAGGATGAGATTGAGATTGAGCTTGTGTACGGGTTTCTGCATGATGAAGTTGCATTTGGGAAATGGGTGGTTGGTGCTGTTTGTGGTGGATGCGTGGGCTAATGTGGGAATGAGAATGGGGAGAAGAGGGCGGTAACCTTCGGTTTAGAACTTGTGGCGATACGGACGTAGTTGTGTGGTCGTGGTGGTGGGTTTGGATTTGCTGGAACTCATGCTGCAAATGGGAGGGTTGTGGTTCCTGATAATGATGTTGTTGGTGATGTTGTTCATTTAGAGATAGTATATTTGCATCGGCTACGTCTGGATTCTTAGGAGTAGATTGTCGGGGTAGCTGGGCTTGGGAATCTGGTTTGACAACCGGTGCTTTCCCCAAATCTTTGCATTCTCCACAGTTCTTAATTACAAGACTAACCGTCTCCTTGATTCTAACCCAATGATATTTCTCGGCAATGATAGCTGTGGTTTTGTTGATTCCTCCATGTTGTAATACATGTATTCCCCTCGCAATCTCATATTGTTTTTGCGGATCGCTGATCACTTCCTTCCCTTTTAGCATGAGTTTATCCTCGTCCGGTAGTAATTTGTAATGTGTGGCCGCGCTACGAAGTCTGCTTTTTTCCGCGCGATCAGCACCCAATGGATATTCCTTATATTTCAGGTAGAATTTGATTTTATCGAAGCGTTCTTCACTCACGAAGTCGGAGCCATCTGGCCCTAAATCCCGCCCATATATAATAGCATCGATTAATTGCCCTGGATAGCTTTTAAGGTTTCCCGCACCCTTGACACGCCCAATGCGTTTGAAGCCCAACGCATCCCAAATACGACAAGAAGCGACGTTCGTTTCATATACGAGGTTGAAGACCGAGTATGTGTAGCCTAGTCGTGGAGCCCAGTCGAGATAGCTCTCTCCTAGCAGACGTCCTACACCTCTGCCTCGCGCAGCATCTGTGACAAGAAACCCGGCATTGCAGACGTGAGAGCTACGTCCCGGGTAGTTAGGTTTTATATAATAGCTCCCGAGGCATTCTGCAGCCCAGTTCTTACCTTCGACTACTTGATCTGCGGATTCGAGATTGCCAAGAAGCATCACTGCACCGAAGTTCTGAAACCAATAGGATGCAAACTTCTCCTGGGACATAGTATCAATCATAGGATATGTGTCGCCTAATTCGACCTCCTTCTTGAATTGATCGCTGAGATATGCGAGAAGCGAGGGAGGCACTTGGTTTTGGGACGCAAAAGGTACAATTGTAGCGATTGTCACTCGGTCACGCAAAGTGACCTGTCGCGGGTATACATCGAGGGGTAATGCGGGGTTTGTATCGTGAGGATCTGGGAAAGGCGCGGAACCTGACGTTCGGTAGATGGTGGGAGCACTGGGGTCGTCCAGCATGGCAGGCATCTTGAATACTTTTCCTTCGGTAATACGGAAATTAAAGGGGTTCAGGGGTATTATTGACTGGTTATGCAGTTAGAATAGCTACAAATCCTAAATTCGTCATTCTTGCAGAAAGACGAACCCAAATAAACAAAACACCACACCTTCACAGCCACGAGTCAATTACCTGAATTCTCCGAGTAACAGTAAAACCTAAGTTTCACAAGCCTTGAAGCTTAGATTGTCTTATTTCGAAATCAAAATTCAAGAGTTCGTAAAAAGTGATGAGATGTGCAAGTGTTGTTCTCAGAACGAGCAACTGAAGACGTCAAAAGGAGGGGCGGGGGGGTGTATTACATAATCAATATCATGTGCATCATGTGGGGGTGGGGGTAAAAGTTTGCTCCGTTTCTATTTCCGTTCTCTTTGCTCGTGATATTTCTCTGGAGACAATCCTTTATCTTCTACTCGGCAAAATTAGTAAAGAAGCATCACCAAAACTTAAATATATTATAAATATATCAAAACTTTATATTACTTTATAAAATTTTGATATAATATTATTTTAATAAACTTTAATCTAAATATTAAAAATTAGCTAATTTGTATTAAAACTAAATAAGATATAATAGATTAAAAATTTCAAAAAATTAAAATTTTAAAGATTTTAGATATATTTTTGAATATTAAATAACTTTATCAATTTTAAGTTTTATTTTATAAAAATTGAAATATTAGTAATTTAATAACTTATTATTATATTAAATAAATTAAAATTAGAATATCTTTTTTATTTATAAAATTATAATATAATAAAATTAAAAAAATTGAAATTTTTAAGATTTTCAAAGATAAATTTATTTATTTTTTCTTGATTTTTAAAGTTTTTTTTTTCAAAATCAATAAAATCTTTAACTTTTTTAATTTTATTTGATTATAACTTTATATAAAATAAAGTTATTAAAATTCTAATTTAATATATATAATATTATATTATTTAAATTTTATTATATTAATAATTTTTTAAATAAAACTTAAAATTGATAAAATTATTTAATATTAAACAAAACGTTTAAAATCTTTAATATTTTTATTATATTTATATATTCAAAGTTTTATAATTCTTTCAATTTTTTATAAAAACTAATAAAACTTTAAATATAATAAACAAATTACTTAAAAAATACTATATTCAAATTTAATAAATTTATATCAAGTATTTAAAAAGTTATATTAGATTTAGTTTTTAGTGATGCTTCTTTACTAATTTTGCTGAGTATGATGTTGCGCTTTCATGAGTTATGAATATATCACTATGTTGATTTCAAAATCGCTCCGATGCCCTCTGCCATGCTCCAAAATTCCCACCTCGTTCCGAGAACGAGGATCATTGCTTGCCCACATCCTATTCATAACAATTGAGAAATCTTCATGACGGTGGTTGAAATGCTTTGTATACTTGCAAGGCACCCTCGACTGATTGAATAATACCAAATACAACGGTTAGAAGCAGAACCCAGATCGCTACCCAGAATGTATACCATTGTACCCTTTTTCTCCTATCACACCACCATTGTGAAATGGTACCAGGCTCTGCCTCGTCGAAGACCTCTTTCAAGATGGAAAGTCTTTCGCCCCAGAATTCGAATTTATCAATGCGTCTATCTTCAGCCTGGAGACGACCGCATCAGATGGCTTTCTTATCGAGCCCTCGTGAGGCGCTGACTTTCCTGAACCACCTTCTACAGTCCTTATCATTCTGTGGAAGCAGAAGCGCTAGACTACGAATGGTCTCTTCTATGAAGCCTGTCGGGAATATATTGCTTCATAAGTTAGCTTTGATCAGCTTGTCTGGGGTTTGGCGGGTGCCCGACTTCGACGCACTTATCATGTTGGTACTCTAGGAATGACGCATGATGAAATATAGCCACTCTTCTATCATCATCCATCAACCGAAGGTGGTCTATGATATTTGAAGTCCATTCTATCTCAATCCCAGCAATGCGCTCAAGGTTTTGAGCATTGAATATCTTCTCCAACTTAACCTCTCTTTGTCTTGATGATGGCTGGAACGACCGAGTTAAAAAGTCCGAAAGAGAACCCGATGCCCAGACTAGTTGTTGTCGACCTGTGAATCCGTATTTCAACTCGCCAAATTCCATCATAAGAACGAGTCGTGCTGCGAGGTCAGCGGATCCATTGGCTAATTTATCCCCATCGTTAGCCTGTCTGTTAGCTGGCAGTTTGGCTGTCAAAATCTGCACAATATCTTCTCGAGAATTGCCATTCTTGAAATGCTTCGATATTTCTATAATATCACGATGTGTTCTCGCCGAAATGTGCCTTCCTCCATCGTGTAAGGCTTGATTACACTGTTCTGTATAATAAGCAAAATACATGTCGCAGGAAAGGTCGGTCTGAATTTGTGATGGCGTCGCGTTTAGACCCCAGAGTCCATTCATTATCGCACATTTTGTCTCCAAATTGAGAGTGTTTTCTGGTGATGGCTTAAGAGACCCATCTAAGGATTTAGAAATTTTATTTAGGACTGACATTCTGCAGATCACCAGAATCAGCCTCGTTCCCATGAACTCCAGAATTGCGTATCCGTACGCTACACTAGTTAAAAATCGATGGTTATTAAAATCACTTCTTCATGATGCTCGAACCCAATCGATTTGCACAATTTACTATACTCGAAGTGCCGGTCTGTGTCGTGTTCAATTGATCTTTAACCTTGTGAAAGTTAGATCAATTCCGAGTTTCATCATTACCTGTCGTCAAAATTTAATGGTGTAACATGTACACCCGATTTCATAACGTGTTTCCGAAAAAAAAGTACTTCGCAAAAACCTCAAAATCTAAATTTCGAAATTTTAAATATCGCTTATTTAACCAATATAACTCTAAATTTAATTTTTTTTAAAAAATAATAATAATTTCAATTATAAAAATAAAAATTATTAAAAAAAATTAAAATTGAAGTTATATTGATTGAATAATCTCAAATTATATAATTTTATACTATATTTTTTAATTTTATAACGTGTTTTCAAATTTCACAATATGTTTCTATTTTAAAATACTATAAAATTTTATAATTTAAGATTATTCAATCAATATAACTTCAATTTTAATTTTTTTTAATAATTCTTATTCTTATAATTGAAATTATTATTATTTTTAAAAAAAAATTAAATTTGGAGTTATATTGATTGAATAATCTTAAATATAATATTTGAGATTATAAAAATAAGGTATTTTTGCGAAAGTATTGAAATTTAAGGTTTTGGAAACACGTTATGAAATCGGGTGTAATGAGGTTGCATCGCATATTTTCAGCCACTCAGCTGACGGGCATTCAAAACAAAATTTCTTCATTCCCGCTCTTTCCCTCCATTTGTTGTCGAGAAAGATTTCATGAGATCACTCTAGACGATCGTGATCTTCGATATTCACGAAGACAAAATCTTAATCAAGCTTCAAGTGTTAGGGAGGGGGCTTAAATATCCTTGGGGAGATGAGTGCCATGGTGGAACTCAACTCAAAGCACCGGCCGGAAGGCAAAAACAATCAATGGCTGGATTCAGATAGGTCAGTCGGAGTCTTCTATCGTAAGCTTGGCCGCTATAACTGCTGGGAAGTTGTAGGTCCCGCTCGGGAGACCTTCGATAGAATTTCGGATGAGATCAAGATCTATCTCAAAAAAAAATAGTGATCCGATTCCCTATCCTGTCATTTGGACTATGTATATGATAGGGCGACTGGAGAACACGGCACGGCCAACCATAATGTTCTGCTCGAAGGATAAAAATTCTCGAAAGAGAATACGAGATGAGGTCGAGGAGAGCGGTATATTAAATGGATATCCTGGCGTGGGAGTTGGAGATGCTGATCGACCACCGGATTTTGATTACCTCATTCCCCTCGCTCTGCTTGAACAATGTCGACTGGTTTCAAATTCTACAAACATCACACTTTTAACTTCTTCTCTACATGGCTATCGATTGCCTCCTCTGCATTCACCAAAATGGAACTTTCGGCTTCTCGAAATCCTCCCTAGGAAAAAGGGGACTCTTATCAAATGCCGTACTGTGGTTGTTTCACTGGATAAACCTCCCCCATTTACCGTGATATTGGGAAATTTTGCAAGCAGCAGTGGCTTTACCACCCCCATGATAATAGCCGATACATCATACGATGTTCCAGTGGAGATTGTTTGCATTCTGGAACTCATTTGCTCCAAGGAATATTTAACAAGTGTCTGGATTGATCAACTTTGTACTGATCAAAGCGATTTTGGAGAACGTCAGGATCAACTCAATATTTTGCCCGAAATTCAAAAAACGGCGGCGAAAGTCTTGTGGCCGTGGGAAATTCAGCCAGAACGAGGGGAAGATACAATTGTATACCACCAAACAAACGATACCTCCAATAGTGTGTTTGCCTGTAGTAATAGTCCAAATTACTTCACGTTATGGAAGGTAACGGCGGGGCCAATTTTCTGGTCAAAAGATAAAACTTATCAGACGACAATCTCACATGGATTTCATAACACTTCCCAGTCAATGAAAGACATTTCTGCTGGAACGGCACAATCAGACGTTAGCTTGAATGGTCGACAAGGCAATGGGGATTCTGATTACGAGTATGATATACAGGATTGGTCCAATGCCGAGTCCGATGATGAACAATTGATGGACTCGACAAGCAGAGGAAGTTCAACTCCAGAGTTCATGCGCTCAGTTTACTCTGATGACACGATAGCATCTTCCGATCCTCTAAGTTGCAAATCGGAAGCAGAATCAGATGGCCTTCTAGGTAGCCCGATCATCAGTGACAAGAGAGCGGGAAAAGCAACAAGTTCAGTAGTAGTTGCAACTGGCCAATACTACAAGAAGATAAAACACGTTGATGATATACCGTACGCTCAAAATGCACCACGTAAAGTCAAATTTCAGCCACCCAATTTGCACCTTGATCAGATAGGCAAAGTTTTGAATACATGCATCGCCGACACAAGTCTCGACTATACCTTGATTGAGCTCGATAGTACGACTTCCCGACCTTTCAATGAAATTACAGTCCGCACAGACTGGAAGACTACAGTGCTCTATCCGCAAGGAATACTAAAAAGACCCATAGATATTAGGGTTCTTGCAGTCACTGGTTCCACCGGGATCATTACCGGTCGTCTATCTGGAACACCCGCATTCTTGCAAGTTCCTCAATCTGAAGTCACACAAGAACTCTGGTTTGTGCACCTTGATGGCGAGTTGAAACCAGGCGACAGTGGCTCGATGGTTGTTGACGCGGACAATGGTAATATCCTAGGGCATATAGTTTCCGGCAGTCCTAAATTAGGTGCCGCATATATCGTTCCAATGTATCAGATCTTAAATGATATCAAGGAGCGTTCGGCTATAGATCTCAGACTTCCTGGTAGAAATACCCCAAAAACCAACGAAGAAGATATTCACTCCGAGAGAAAGATGGAGGTATCCCAAAAAGATGCCTTCAAAAGACGTCAGATCTCTCGTAGTACACAGACTACACTTTCGATTGCACCAAATTCTGGGACAGACTCTTTTAGCATAAGCGCGCTGCTATGGGGATCGAATCGTAATCAGCACGGGGCTATGGATAACTTAAGCACCCAGTCCACATATGTTGAGCCGTCCAACTTTTCTACAATTACCATGGCCGAAGATGTTGAGGTTATTTCGAAAACTGAAGACGTCGGAAACAAAAAATTTGAACAAGTGAGAAATTTCTCAAAAGATATATCTCGAAATACTGGTCGAATCTGGAATCATCTGAAACATGAAATATTCAATCTTCCGGCATCATCAAAGGTAAGTTGAGAAAGCTGCTTTCTGAAAGCTGTGCCTCAGCACATTTTGAGATACTGACATGAAAGCAGGGTGCCAAAGATGACATGGAAAGTGACTTGACGAATAATACCGAGATATATTCTCCATGGGTTCTTCCAGTGCTAGTACTGTCCTCCAGAAGAGATACTGACAATCAACGAATACCCAAGAGAGCCAAGTGTACAATTGATACTGGAAACATGCAAGGCAATCTTGTTTCGAAAGAGTTCGTAGAGAAAGCACTCGAACTTTCCGAATCCAATTTTGCACCATTAACAGCTGAGGAGAAGGAAGGAGGAGTCGATGTCGTTGGGAATCGACTAGTTCCTGAAGGTGCGGTCTATTTGACTTGGTATCACAACAAAAGCACTCGCGTCTTCCACAACATGCGATTTCTCATCACTCATGGTAATAGCTTTGATCTCGTTATTGGGGCCCGTTCAATTGTGAAAGATAATTTATTAAATGTGCCCAATCTTCAACCTCTTGCTATCAAAGATAAAGTATCAGATGGTAATTATCCTACAATCTCTTGTATTATATGTTGAGCTTGCTGATCATAAAGTAGATGTACAAGAGGGGGTAAGCTCCGAAAGAATCTCCAAGGGGAAAGATAAGAATGATCGACTTCGTGGAAAGACTTGACTGAAAACAATTTTTGAATATTCAGAAAATGAAGTATGAGAACAGAACTTTACAGTCTGCTTACCATACTTGATGTTGGCTAAATATGATTTTGGTAGTATGTGAATGTTAAAGAACTCAAAGTTAAGTGTGTAGTCAGTGCTAAGAATCACTGATCCATCGGCATTACAGCATGATAAACATGATCATATTTTCTGAACTGTATGATTTCTGGTGATGCATTCCAGCCTTGAGGAAAGGTATTCTTCCCAAGTGTCCCCGCGAAGCTTTCGATTGTTAGTATGTATAGGATTGCACTAAATGCATTTCCGAAAATCTTATACTACTGCGATGTAACCTTTAGATCTTCAACAGACGTTGGACCAAATCCTTCACTCACAAATTCTAGAGTCATTGTCTACATCTGGTACACCGGGCCTTACCATAGTAGTAATTGATGGAGGCGAGATTTATTGAACTCAAGCTTGGGAGATCTTTTGATTTGGTCGGATACGGGTTGAAAGCGATAGGGGAGGATTCCTCCAATCTTAATCCCAAACCGAAGAGCCAAACTTGAGAAGCTCACTTCCACTGCTCAACACAATCCTCGCACCGCATATCATAATCGAAAACAAATGCTTCCCTGGTTCAGCACATGCTTTCAGCTGGTGGCGGATGTAAGAAGATCTGGTAATTTCATATTTAACTTTCTGGCATGCTGGTCAGAGATTCGCAGAACTGTCCCGAAGAAGTTTTATTCCATCTACACATATGGATTTGACGATATTGCAGAAGTCCTTTCGACCTTGTGATCTTACCAGTAGCTGTACGGATTGATAGAAGCCTTCCCAACTTCAAAATCAAACTCACTCCAGGTTCTCGCTTTGCGATGGTAGCAGTAGTAAGATCTTACTTGATCGAAAATGACAATTACCTCGTAGGACGTTGTCTACCTTAGTGGGGGGTGCGGGTTTCAAAACACAGTAATTTAATAATATAAGAGCTTGTATACAAAGCCTTGCAAAACATTGTGTCTAAATGGCGCAGGGGTATATATTATATATAAAATTAAACTGTATACAAATATAAACTGTATAAGAGTGTAAACTGTGTAAGAGTATGTAGATTGTGTAAGAGTGTGTAAATTGTATAAGAGTGTAAACTGTGTAAAAGTATAAACTGTATAAGAGATTTTTTTAATTTAAAAAAAATAAAATTTATAATATTATTATTAATATTACAAGGAACTTCGACCCTCGTTCCGAGGGTCTTGTCCCTTGATTTGTTTAAATTTTATTTTTAAAATAATATTAAATATAAATTAAATATAAATGAAATGAAATGAAATGAAATATAAATTGATTATAAATTATATTTAGTTTTAAATTAAAATTATTAATTAATATTTAATTGATATTAAATATTTTTATAATAAATAAAAAGGCTTTTATAATTTTAAATATTTAATAAAAATCTATTTCATTTTATTTTATTATATTTTAATTATATTTTAATTATATTTTAATTATATTTTAATTATATTTTAATTAT
>NGKG01000019.1:825586-854903 GCA_002162505.1 Myriosclerotinia scirpicola | reverse complement strand
TGACTATTTCGGTCATCGCACCCCGACCCCCCAGTAAAATATGACCAAATCGGTCACCATACCCCTGTTTTCAACGATTTCGGCTAAAGGAACTAGCTCAATTAAGCATATCAACTAGGGTACTAACAACAACTTGCTTATTCCAACGTAACTCCTTCAATATAAGTCGTACGAAACTAGTATTAAGCCCTCGAGGGTCCCTGATTCCATGCGACACCAGAATTCCACTTTAGGCCTAGTTCATTTTTTCCGACCTCCCCGTGGTTTTGGACCTCGCCGTGCACCTTAAAAAGATTTAGATGGAATGTATAATAATACTACTAATAAGATTTTAATAAATTTCATAATATTAAACCTTAAAAATCATCAATATTAAACCCTAACCCCGATATTTTATTATAATCCTTGATTTTATTTAAAGTGATTTTAAATTTTTATATAAATCTTAATAAAATCAATATAAATATAYTAATAATAATACTACTAATAAGATTTTAATAAATTTCATAATATTAAACCTTAAAAATCATCAATATAAAACCATAACCCCGATATTTTATTATAATCCTTGATTTTATTTAAAATAACTTGAAGATTTAATACTAATACTAATAAAATATTAATAAAATCGATTTAAAACTTTTAATATTAAGGTTTTTAATAAATTTAAGGTTTTTATTAATAATATTAATAATACTAATATCAATATTAATACTAATAATACTAATAATACTATTATATTAATAAAATATTAATAAAATCAATTAAAATCTTATTATTTTATATAACTCAGGAATTACACCCCTTCTGCAATTCAGGATTTACAATCCTTATACATACCCCTGCACTCCTGCAACTCAAGAATTACAACTCAGGATTTACAACTCAAGATTTACAATATTACATAATCAAAACTTAAAACCTATAATAAAAACATATTATATTAATTTATTAATTAAATAATCAATATTTTTTAATAAAACCTATATTAAAATAATTAATAAAATCAAGGCTTTTTATTATATTAATAATATTTTATAAAACCTTAAATATACTCTAAATTTAACCCCAACATAATATTTAGAATATCTTTAAAGTTCTTTATATTCAATTTAAAATCAATTAAATATTATATTATAAAATAATTAAAACTATTATATTTAGAATCAAAAATAAATTTGAATAGCTTTTTTCAATTTTTCAAAAAGTTGTTTTTGCCCTAAACTTAATCCCGATATAATATTTAGAATATAACAAATTCGGTTATCGCGTATTAGTTTCGACTAGCTACACCTCGTTTAAACTAGGTTATTAACAAAAATAACGAATTCGGTTATTTATATTAGCCCTTTTGGGTTGTTATAATCAAAATAATTATTATAACCCAAAAATGTTGAGTTAGCATAATTAAAACGGTTATTATAATTTGATACCCTTATATCGTAATAATGCTTTTGATTATTATATACCAAAGGGTAAATTGATTATAACTGAATTGGTTATTATACCCTTATTTTCAACAATTTCGGTTAGGGTCCCTTATACAGAATTAGGGTTCCTTGTATAAAACCAGGGTATTAACGATGACTTACTTATTCCAACATAACTCCTTCAATATAAATCGTACAAAGTTAGGATTAAGCCTTTAAGGATCCTTGATTGTATATGACATTGGGTATCCATTTTAGGTTTAATTCATTTTTTTAGATCTCCCCCCACGTTTGGACCTCCCCCCATAGCGTGAAAAGATTTAGATGGAATATATGGAATGTACCTAACCCCAACACAACACTTAGAATAGTCATAACACCCCGACCCCCCAGCAAAATATAACGAATTCGGTCATCGCATATTAGTTTCGGTTAGTTACACTTTGTTTAAACTAGATTCCTAACAAAAATGACAAAATCGATTATTGTATACTAATTCTTTAAAGTACTATAATTAAAACAATTACTATACTCTAACACTCTCAAAATACAATAACTATTTTGGTTATTACACCCCAACCCCCTTAAAATGTAATAACTATTTTAATCATTGCATTCCGATCCCTCTATATAATATAACAAATTTGGTCATTACAACCTAAAGAGTAGCTATACAATAATCAAATTGGTTACTATACCTCTATTTTCACCAATATCGGTTAGGGTCCCTTATACAAAACCAGAGTATCAACAATAACTTGCTTATTTCAATATAACTCCTTCAATATAAATCATACAAAACTAGGATTAGGCCTTTAAGGATCCTTAATTGCATACAATATTGAGTATCTATTTTAAACTTAGTTCATTTTTTCCGACCTCCTCATAATTTTGGACCTTGCTATACACATTAAAAAGATTTAGATAGAGTATATGCACAACGGACATTTTAACTGAGATACTGGAATCGGTTATCGCTTACTAGTTTCTCAGGGTGCTATAACTATTTTGGTCATTGCACCCCGACTCTTCTGCAAAATATGACAAATTCGGTCATCGCGTACTGGTTTCGGCTAGCTATATCTCGTTTAAACTAAGTTACTAGCAAAATATAACGAATTCGGTTATCGCATATTAGTTTCTAATACAATATAACTGAATCAGTTATTTATACTAGCTCCCTTGAGGTGCTATAACTATTTCAGTTATCACACTCTAACACTCTCAAGGTGCAGTAACTATTTTGGTTATTGCACTTCAACCCCCCAATAAAATATAACCAAATCGGTTACCATACCTCTATTTTCAATGATTTCGACTAGAGAAACCAGCTCAATTAAGTATATCAACTAGGGTACTAACGACGACTTGCTTATTCCAATGTAACTTCTTCAATATAAATCGTACGAAGCTAGTATTAGGCCCTTGAGGATCCCTGATTGCATGCGATACCGGGTATCCATTTTAGGCCTAGTTCATTTTTTTTGACCTCCCCGTGGTTTTGGACCTCGCCGTGCACCTTAAAAAGATTTAAAAAGATTTAGATGGAGTGTATTGTATGTTTTGTGTCCCGTCTCCTGTCCTCCTGCGCGCGCTCTCGCCCTCTCTCTCTCTCTCTCTCCTCTGCCCTGCCCTGCCCTGCTTGCTGCCCTCCTACGCGCTCTCACCTCCCTCCTACTCTCACACTCTCCCCGACCGGTTCTGTCCCGCTTGCTGCTTGCCTACGCGCCCTCTCGCTCTCTCTCTCTCTCAGTCCTATCCTGCCCTGCTCGCTACTCTCCGCCACACCAGAACAAACACAAAAACCTCTACTCTCTCTGCGCTATACTAAAATAATTAAGAATGTATATAATTTAGTTTTAATTTTAATAATCTAGATTTTTAATATAGCGGTTTAAAGTTGAAAAGTGTTTTAATATAATTCTTAATAGTATTTATATTTTAATATATAATACAATTTACTTTAATTAAAATACTATTTTCTAATTTACGTGTTTTCTACTTTAATTTATATTTATTTCGAAATTGAATCATAATAAATAATATATTTAACTTCATATAATGACGTTATATATTATAGAAAATTATATAATCTAGAGATTTTCTAAATTAAAAAGTGTAGAATATATTCTCCGTTAGACGATCGAATTTGATGAGCAAATGCTTGATGGATATTGTTGTGAATTACAGATTGTATTGCCGTGACAAGTATAACGCTTGTACCAACTTGGAAATCCACACTAATGTATTGCAGGGTTATATGATTTATGAATGAATCAATAATAGCATATTTATAGTCTACCTTCACTTTATCGTTTTCAAGTAGAAAACCAATAGTAGTTAATATAAAATTGACACTAGTATCAAAGCTAATATTGAATGGTAATATAGAACAAACACTGTGATATATGTTACGATTTTCCATGAACTGATATCCCTGAAATGGATCAAGATTGCTGAGATACGGATTGAAGTGCACAAGGCTGCTGTGACCATAAATGGAGAATTCTAAAAAAAGGTAGCCGTAATTGCCACCTCCAAAGAACAGTTGTGGTGATTGGAGTGGATGAATGTCTGCTGAAGATACAATTGTTCGATCTCCTAGGCTTTGAACATAGTTTGGACTACACTAGTCTGCAGACAAATGTTCAGGACTATGGTTAGAGTGGATATTGTATGAAGACGGGGGCCCTAAGCTGCAGGTTACCTCAATTAGCAAAAAAAAAATGCAAATACTCACCCTTTTACAGCATTACCTCAAACCCTGCAGAAGGGTAAGGTGGTAGGCCGAGAGCAGGAAGTGTCGTTGTTCCACAATAGTCTAGCCAAAGCCGATATAGCCGGAATGTGTTATCTGATGCTGACTGTATGAGGACAATTCGCTAAGGCTGGTGGTTGAGAGTAAAAGGTAGTATGGGTAGTATGTTGTAGTGCGGGGCGATCAAAATGAAGAATGAGTGCGGGAAACGTGACAAAAGATGTCAAAAATACTGAATCTTGGGTTGGGGGAAACCAATATTTAATACTTTCCTTCGCTTTGGGCGATGCAGCTCTCAATATCACGGCCCCCTTGACCTCGCTATTCGTCGGATGGATCTCGCGATTAAAGATTCACAAGCGGTAGTTAGCCCTATACATACCGAGACGATTAGGGTTAATAGCGCAATTAGTAATTAACTATTGTCAATGATTTAACTATTTAATCAAGTATATGTGATATAATAGCCTTAGAGGTATTAGTTAATAGTTTTATAATTTTTATTTTCTCATCTCATTTAAGGAAATTTTGCGGCATTTTATCATATATGCTCATCGCGCCACTTTTTATTTTTCAATTTAATTTTGAGGAAACTTTTCTAACAATGGTTTTTGTTGCACTCGTTTCTAACTTATTATGTTTGATGGAAGATCCATGGATCATGAAGCATTCTTGACGCTGGCTTAAAGCACGTGCTCAACGCATGCGGTATAGTTGTCTATGATGGGACCGTGGGACCGACAGGGTCAAAAGTAGTATTCAAAGGGAACCTTGGAAGGTGTGCTTAATCCTTAGAGAATGTTTGGATAGATGATCAAAAAGATAATCAAATTCAGAGAGACATGAACATTGAGATGCAGGATGGGATGTGATGTGATGATACGAAATATGATTCAGTCAAGTTATGATCAACATCTATCACTATGGTCTATTTTTCCTATATTAAAGTTCTTTCAATCCTATATGTGTTACTCCTGCTCCTACTACTTCTACTTATTGCTCCGGGTCCTCCTCCTACTACTTCTACTTATTGCTCCGGGTCCTCCTCCTACTTCATCCTTTCCATTTCCCCTGACCCTTACTTCGTACATGATGATTTGCTGGAGTGAAATTACGAGTCGGTGTTTTGGTGTACCGATTTTCCGTCCAGGGCGTGGCAGTTTGAATCAAACATTAAACATCAAAACCGTCGCAAATCTTTAAAATCCCTCATAATTGGACATCAAAGCCTCTTTTAAACAACTATTTAGACTCGAAACATTACTGGTTTTACTTCCTAATCAAATTAAAAGAGAAAACGGCTTCGTTATCATTATTTTCATTTGTTTTTGAATTGTTTTGAATTGTTTTGAATTGTTTTGAATTGTTTTGAATTGTTTTGAATTGTTTTAAATATTAAACTCCTCTCCTTCTGAGTGACTGGTAGGCAGTGGTAGCGGATGAAAAAGACCCTGCCAAGACTCTTAACCTAACCTTTCATTCGATAAGACTATCATTGATACTTCGTACGGGGAAGAAATATGTCCCACTTACCAAAGTTACCATCAATCCACCATGGCCATGGATCCGAAACTACTGAAAGATATGATGAAATAATGAATCGTTCCCTGTTCAACTCTCATCATGACGATATTCAACCCTCAAATCAATTCTCGACTTCATCAATTCGACTTCATACCCCCCCAATGGAGAAACCAAGGAAACCAGAAGATTCTTTCGAATATTCGAATACACCTACTCTTCAAGATGAATTTATATCAAGACCAAGAATTACAAGTCGGACGAGTAGGACGAGTAGGATGAGATACTGGTGGAATAGAATGGCTGTAAATGGTAGGAGGAAACAATCTTTTGATGAGATTGAGATTTTTGAGGATATCGATAGAGATACAAATACGGAGATGGGAGATGGTTTATTGACGGGTTTGAATAAAATGACTAGACGTCAAAGAAAGAAGAACGGAATATTTAATTATTTCGTCTTCGGAGGTATAAGTGGTCTAGGTATATTGTGAGTTCAGCAAGCACCTTGCAAGCACCTCTGCGCCTAGGAAATAAATACTAATTTTCCCTAGATCAATCCTTCTACTCATAAACCTTCTACTCGGAGCGGCAACATTACTTTGGGGTCATGATATCGACGATACTCTGAAAAATTGGGGAAAGCCTGGAACAGGAACAGAAGACTTGGCTTGGTATCCGACCGATTTCACAAGAGATATAAATCCTATTCCATGTCATTCGCATAATGATTATTGGCGACGGGTACCATTATTCGATGCATTACGAGCAGGTTGTACAGGAGTTGAGGCAGATGTATGGCTTTTCGATGACGATTTATATGTTGGACACAATACCGCTTCATTACAACGAAATCGAACCTTTCAATCCCTTTATGTCAACCCTCTAGTCGAAATTCTTGAACGACAAAATCCAACAACTGATTTTTACAATGGGACAAGTCATGGAGTTTTCGATGCAGATGATGGAAAATCTCTTACTCTTTTAGTAGATGTGAAAACCGGTGGAGCAGAAACGTGGCAATGGGTTCTTGATCAACTCGAACCATTACGAAAACGCGAATGGCTCTCTTGGGTCGAAAATGATACTCTACATACCCGTCCAATTACTGTTGTCGGAACGGGAAATACACCATTTGATGTCCTTACCAAGAATTCAACCTACCGCGACGCCTTTTTTGATGCACCTCTCGATACAATGTGGGAACCAAGACATGTCACCGAGGAAATGAAAGATTGGCCTCAATTTGATGATGGTGCACCAGGAGAAGGCTTAGATGAAGACGAAGGAAGTGCGGAGGAACTTTTACCTGGGACTTCTGCATCGAGTAATGCGCCAGCTATCCCAGCCAGAACAGCAATTCCAATACCTCACCAAGGATCAAATAAAGGTCAAGGGATGTCTGGCGTATCATCAGATACAGATTTTAATTCCCTAAACTCGTATTACGCATCTGTTTCTTTCAATAAAGCAGTTGGTAAAATTTGGAGGGGAAGATTGAGTCCTAGACAAATGAAGACCATTCGTGGACAAATTAGAGGAGCGCATAGAAGGGGACTGAAGGCTAGATACTGGGATTTACCAAGTTGGCCTATTGGATTGAGGAATCATGTTTGGGATGTTCTTGTCAAGGAAGGTGTTGATTATTTGAATGTTGATGACTTGCGAGCGGCTGCGAAGCAAGTTTGGTGAGGGGGTTGGTCTAAACGGAGTTTGGAAATGGATGCCGATTGGTGCAAGGCGTAGTGGTGTGTCTATACGATTGCGGGGTCAATGGTTGATCATCATTGTGTTTGCATGTTAACATTGGGACATGTGTATATGAGGTCGATGGTGTATAGATGGCGTTTTTATTTGTATTAGCATTGGGTATACCTGGGGAGCGAGTTGATGTGCATATTTTGATTGTTATTGGACTTTACATGAATTAAATGATATGTGTAAAAAGAAATGGAATATTTAAACTTCATGCGTGATTTTTTGAAAGTCTCGCATCAATATCAGTATCGGCTTGGCACAACATGCTGTTTTTCGAAGCAAAAATAATGAGGAAAGCATACTGTTGGCAGTCCAACTATGTAGAGTTACCTTGCACCTCTTCCTTCCATGCTCTGCGATTTTGCAGTGCCTTCTACTCTCACACAAACGCCTTCGATCCTTTCGTACTGGTGTAATTGTCTTGTTGTCGAAATGCTGTCATAGATATGCTGGGTATTTTGCAAATTTCTAGTAGCGTAGATGCTGCTAATCGGCTGATTCGTCAGGAATAGCAACGTACGGGAAAGGAGTTTCTGGGCCAAGAATAACAAATATTAATTCAGAAAGAAGAAGAGGTGAACCAGGAGCAGTATTTCCTGGACCAAGAACGTATGTTTTCAAGTCAGAAGCAGGAACTGTTGGGTCAAGAATGGTGAATCTTGGGCCAGGAGCAGCGGTTGGGGAAGCAGCGATTAGAGGAGCAGCAGCGGTGGCTGGAACAACCACGGGAAGACCATTTTGGTTTTTAAAACCCCCTAAAACAACATTAGCTATCTGTCCCACAAAGGGTTCAACATCAGCATACAAAAGTAACGGCATAGTGCGTTGGCAAGCAAGAGTTCTTGTTCATACGCTGACCAATCAGGAAGACAAAATTGTATCTCTTCTCTTTGAGTCTTCGGTATTGTTCTTCGAACATATCTCCCGTTACAAATCCTTGAATGGCACCCATCCTTAGGGCTCTCTCCATCACCTTCCGAATCAAAAATGCAGCATCTATTGGTTCTGCCATTCTGTGCAAGGAATTCTCTTGATGGTGGTGTTGTGGCGAGGGTTGTTTCTTCTTTGTTGGTGTTGTGGTGGTTGTGTGTCGTAAGAAGTTTCAAGTAATATTTTTGTTTGAAGAGGTATAAGATTTTGACTTTGGCGGTCAGCGTCTATCCAAAAATAATTCACTGTATTTCGTCTTGTGCCCGCTTGTATTGAGTTTTACATACAGTATTGAACTTCCATATGTCATTCGCGACTTAACTAAACAACAGCTTATTAACAACACCACACTTTCTTCACTTCATCGTACGAAATGGCGGAGAACCATAAAAAGAACCCTCCCGAGGGAGAGAGAAATGTGCCGGAAGATCAAAACTATCATATCCATCAGAACGAAAATCAAACACCCGCGTCAAGTCAGACGTATTTGCCTCCTCGGGCGCCAGCTTTTGCTTTTCAGATGCCACCAACAACGGCTCCTCAGATGAGACAGCTTCAAATGATGCAACAGATGCAGCAAATACAGATGCAGATGCAATTACAGTTACAGTCGATACAAATGCAGCAAACGCAGAGAGCTCTAGATACAAGATATAATCAGATGCGAGGTTACTACTCACAGAGAGGTAGAGGTCGCGGCACACGTCGAACAACCGCCAGGAATCTTTCACGATCTACTCTTCTTTGGTGTCCAAGATGCGATGTAAGTGATCACAGGCTTCACGACTGTATCAATTGTAGCAACGATGGATATATGGATGGCTGCCCAAAATGCGAAACTCTTGCTCATACTTATTTCAATTGCCCTATCCCAGTCAAAAGGAACGAAGAATATCATTTTACGAGAAATTGTCGAAGAAATAGGCCACCCTGGAGATTATTAAAGGATCATAGGGATATCAGAAAGATGGTAGATGGAGTTGATATGAGTGATGGCGACGATATTCCTTGGACGGCAGAGTTTTCGATGAACAATCGCAATGCCTCCAGGAACATTCAAGACCCTGCTTGGCAGAACTACGATCAAGTGTCCACACAAATATCAGAGATTCTGCACTCGAGAGTGCCGAACTTTACACACAACTGGACTTGGGATCGACAAAGGTTTGATTCGCCACCTAAGAAGCCAACAATGCCGTTATTTGGATTGGAAACTGCGCCGCAGACATCCCAATCACTTCGCCGATCATTAGAGCCACGAGATTCTTCCAGTAGACATCCCGACAGTGTCGCCGCAGTCGATAATGTACGAGGAAATAAAGTTGTGGGCCGTGAGATCAAATCAGAAGATAACCCTTCCCCAGGAGATCTGCCAGTTTACATCAAGTCCGA
Source organism: Myriosclerotinia scirpicola (assembly GCA_002162505.1). NCBI lineage: Eukaryota > Fungi > Ascomycota > Leotiomycetes > Helotiales > Sclerotiniaceae > Myriosclerotinia > Myriosclerotinia scirpicola. The sequence continues at coordinate 845,114 of NGKG01000019.1, read as the reverse complement.
ACCTGGATCTCACGTTCCAGGGTTCTCTACAACTCAATATGACATCCATGGTAGGGCAGTACTCGATAAAGGAATGGATAGTAAAGTCAAACCCGAAGACGAATCACCGCGAACAAGATATCCGCCATTTCAAGATGCCAGAATTAAAGAAAGTACATCGCTACGCACTGATGGTCCTTCCATTTCAACAGATGCCGCTTTGGGAAATGATAATATCAAGAGACAACGTCGCCCGCATGCTTCTGATTATATGGATACTGGAATTACAGAAGGATCTCCCCCGAAGAAACGTTTACGGTCAACAATGGAGGTTACGACCAAGAATGATGACTACTCACCTCGACTAACTATTCGTTCGGTACAGCCACCTCCCCATTCTCAAAATGCTAATAATTCATCCCCACTGCCACCCCGTGAAGTTCTTTCATCAGGATCTACGCCAGGCTCAATGTTCAAGAGATGCGACAACTGTGGCAGTGCAAATCACTCTTCCTGGCACAATGCTTGTCCAAGACGACAATCGAGGAGATAGACACTTGCAGATATATATATACCTGGGGAAGTCTGGGAGCGGGTGGGTTTTCATTCAGTCTCTCTTTTGAGAGGATTGATTTAAATTTTCTTTGGTAAAATGGGTGGCCTGGGGAAGATCCCAAGCGGGTGGTCTAGAAAACAGTCTCTCTTTCGAGGGGATTCATTCAATATTTTTTGATGAAAGGATTGGAAAAGGGGAAAGGGGGAATGGGAAGATAGTGAAATGATTTCTCCTTTTAGGGAGTGCACATGGGACAGATAGCTAGATAGTAAGATGAGATTCATCTACTCTCGTATCAAACAATAATAATAATTGTAGTGTACGAAAATGAACTGTAGCCAAGTGTGTTTACAAATAATTTAAATTAAATTTAAATACAATTTATATAAACTTTATAAAACTTTTTAATTATTCTAATATGATAAAATATATAGAATTCAAATAATGAATAATATTTAATTACTTTAAATTTATAAAACTTTATAAAATTTATTCTTATTAGTATAACGGACATCGGCGATCTCTCCCCTGTTCTTATATCCGATACCCGAGCCGAGCCAAGAGTTTCTAGAAATTCCATATACTGGAATGTAAGCACAATGCATCTTGTGTAACGCTTGGCCGTTGGTATTTTTGTAAATTATGGCGGAATAAAAGACACATTAGAGGCTCCGACGAATAACGGATTAACAATCGCAATAATGTCATGATCTAGATTCTATTGGCACTCCACCGAAGCAAAGCTATGGATGCTATCATGAGATTTCAACGCGGGGAAAAGGTGAATATAAAGAGGGGAAATTCTAACCACGAGGTTTGTTTTCAGTAGGATGAGTTTCTTTGTTCCAATTTATTTTGATTGCGCGTACAAACAACAAAAGTATAATATCTTCGAACACTCTCCTGTCCGCCAAGAGTTCAACAATTACTCAAACTCAATGATGGCTACCTCCGATATTCCAGAGACAATAAAATCACTCATCCAACCCGACATTCATAGTTCCAAACTAATTCTAACCGAAATCCCTACCCCTACCATCACTCCAGGAACAACCGAACATCTAATCCGTATACAATCCACTTCACCATGTGCTGGAGAACTCACCTGGGCAGCCAATTTCTCCAAATATACCACCCCCGATAAACTTCAAATCCCATGTTATGATCTCTCCGGTACCGTTGTTTTGGCTCCCCCCGATTCACCTTTTCCACCTGGTACCGAAGTATATACTCGTACATCATTTATGAGACCAGGAAATGCAAGAGAGTATAGCATTGCTCTGGAAGAGGAATTGGCCAAGAAACCAAAAAATATGAGTTGGGAAGAAGCGGCTAGTATACCGTTGAGTGCTTTTACTGCTTGGCAAGCCCTTTATGTACATGGTGGTATGAGATGTGTTTTCGCTAGTGATGCGAGAGCTCAAAACGAAACTAAATCGGTATTGATCGATGCAGCAAGTGGTGGTGTTGGAGTTTTACTTGTACAATTTGCCAAGGCTGGAGGTATTGGAAGAGTAATTGGAGTTTGCTCGAGTTCGAATGTGGAAATGGTGAAAGATTTAGGAGCGGATGAAGTTATTGATTATGGCGAGGAAAGTATTGAGGAATGGTCGGAGCGAAAAGGTAAAAAGGTTGATTTGGTGGTTGATATGCTTGGTGGGGAAAGTCTTGAACAATCGTGGAAGGTAGTTAGGAAGGGAGGAATAGTTGTAAGTATCAAAGAGGATCCAGAGAATCGAAGACCAACAGAAGGAGTTGCGGATGATGTAGAAGGAAAGTTTTTCGTCATGGAACCAGAAGGTTGGCAATTGGAAGAAACTGCAGGACTAATTGAAAAGGAACAAGTGAGGGCGATAATTGATAGTGTTTGGCCATTGAGTGATTTCGAAAAGGCATTTGAAATTGTTGAGGGAGGTCATGCAAAGGGGAAGGTTATAATCAATATTAGGGAGTGATGGATTAAGAGATTGATGGTCTCTTGTGGGTTTAACGAAATGGTAATGGCTCGGGAATAATATGATGAGCTCTTCAGTCACCGACCTGGAAATTTCATTTGAACATATAGGATACTTAATAGTCTCTTTCAACTACCTATCTATGTTTTGCACAAGATTTAAGTCTCTACCCCGTACAATGATTTAACCCAGTTAATCATATAGGTCGATGTCACTGGTTGCGTCCAGCGGGTTTCACGAGTAGCGATTTTTACTTCTAAACATTCTAGTTCATTGGTTCCAATCTCATGAGCTATCGTGTCTTACTCAAGGAGTTTTCTATATCCATTAAGATCCAACTCGCCAATCTCAACATAGGTACACATTCCTTCCATACCAAATCATTTTCAGCCGCTGGTACCACATCCTCTTCTTGTGAAACTGATGTTCTATCCGACATATGGTTTTTTATCCTCCCCAAGATCATATTATTCCTTGTCTCCAATTGGGATCTGCGTAAGCATGGCAAAATTGGCCTCAAAGACAGCTTTGCAATTTTCTACCCGCAATTGCTTCAAGCTCTTAGAGATTTCGTGTAGTGCAATTGCGTAGAATATCACATTGGTATTTCTCAATATCTTTTCGAGTTCGTGGAGCATCATTACGCCCATCTGGGAGCAAAGAAAGAACATATGGGAAAGGAGTGAGGAGTAAGCAGTGAATCCCCCCCCGCGGAACGAAACCATAATGAGAGGTGAAGAGCGGAGCTGAGAAGATGTTTGATTCCATTAGCAGTATTAAGGAAGAAACGTGTTTGGTGTAAGTTTCACTGGATTTTTATATTCCATTGGTTTTTATCGTGATACGAAAAAGCCTTCTTTTGTATAACATAATGGCGTCCAGAGCTGGGTGGACTGGAAAGATTTATCGAGGAATTAATGGAGACTTATTATTTTATAAAAAAGTATTTCCAACCGCTTGATTAAGAAACTGTTGATACCCGAGAGACTGCGGATTTATTACATCGAATAGATTCATGCAGTCCAGACTAATAAGACCTCATACAATTAGCCAAGGAGGCAATCAAAGTGATGTTGTACAAAATTTGATGAAGAGAATCACTTGACTAACAATCTCCCCTGTGTAACATTGAAATCATGCAGTCATCTGCACTCCACCGCTTTTCGTGGGGATAGTCTGAGATATTGCATGTAAAGATAACTGCATCGTATGATTTCGACATGACCATAATAGTCAGCTGATTTCATTTTTAAAATATCTTCTGACATTTAGTCACTACCTGTTGAAATCCAAATCTCATACTAAGGTGATTCAAAAAGCAGATTACCTCTCGTGGTGTGTTCGTAATTGTATGTGGTGATAACTTTGAATGCCATGATCATTCACCTTGAACCAATCAACTGAAACCTGGTCTTTTGTGGCTTTGACGGCACAAACGGCGTAGCGAAGTACATAGGTATCTCACACATATCATCACAGTCAACTCATCACAACAATAATCACAACCATATCACACAAAAAATGGATATCCTCAAGACTTAATCAACTCGTCAAAACAACAACCATCACATATCAAACCAAAAATGGATATCCTCAAGACTTTGGCACCACTCGCCATTAAAGAAGCTACAGCTTATCTTTCGAAAAGATCTTCTTCCCCAACAACTGAATTAGCCAAAGCAGCAGCAGAAGGAAATGTCAGTGCGGTCAAAAGTATTCTCTCTCAAGATTATCAGATAGATCTTGCACCAGCACTCGTCGCGGCTGCTAGTGCGGGGAAAATGGAAGTTCTCGATATTCTCATAGATCCTCCTCGCCGCCCACGATCAGAACATTCCCGTCATAAGGAAAAGCCAAAGCCAACAGATGTGAATGTATGGTCACAGCATATTACACCTCTAATAGCTGCGGTACAAACACATCATGTGAAAACAACAGATTTATTACTGGATGCTGGAGCTGATACTTCGTTGGCACCAAAAGGTGGAGAAACTGTTCTTCATATCGCATCGAGAATTGGAGATTTGGAAATGGTGAAACTTTTGGTGGAAGCTGATGCGAATTTGGAGGCTAGGGATGGTTGGGGTAGTACACCACTTTTATCGGCTGCTAGATGGGGTCACCCTCATACCCTGAAATATTTGCTAGAAAAGGGAGCAGATATTGAAGCTAGGGACTTGAAGGGTTCAACAGCATTACTATTGGCATGTAGGCATGATTGTGTCAAGGCCGTGAAGGTTTTGATTGATAGCGATGCAGATGTGAGAGTTCGAGATAAGAAAGGAAGAGGTGCATTACATCGAGCCATCGCTGGGGTTGATTTCATTGAGGGTATAGATGCCAAAGTGAAGGAAGACATAGTGAGGCTATTGATAAATGCAGGTGCAGATCCAAGGGCGAGAGACAAGGAAGGAAAAAGACCTGCAGATATGGTGGGAATTTTGAGAGGTGGAGATCGAGTAAGACGTTTGTTGACTCCGGGAAGCACACCACATTCCAGAGAAAGAACACCAGCACACAGTAGACATACGAGTCGTACAGGATCTCCTTACGTTGATGGATCTCGGCATTCTCATGAAGTTGGTCGTAGTGCTAAGAGAGATCGACATGGGTCGCCTTTAGCTGGAGACACGGTAGATGGTTATGACCGGGATTGAAGTATGGCATGGATAGGAAAGGTTGAAAGTCTGAATGGTTGATTTCTCGGAAGTTCGTTGGAAACGCTATGAGATAATGGTTGGCGGATATCCTATTATCATGACAGCGTCGTAGGGTGATGGCCGTCACTCCAATGTCCATAGCTTCAACCAAATGTTACAGAACTCAACTCCAAGTAGACATATGAAGTTCGAAAGATAATGATTGAAATCAGGGTGTAGTGAACAAAGAACTGTGTATGTACATGTGAAAACTATGCTGGAAAATGAAGCATAGTGAAAATGTACGAATACTTATATTGTCTCAATAAAAATTCAACGCGTGATGTGAAACTACATACCATTGAAGCTGCTAAAGCTTACCATCTAATGTGGCTTATGTTAAAACTCCTTCCACAAACCAATCAGTATTTATGAGAGTTAATATATCTCCTATATATTAAAAATCCAGAACTCAGATAAACGCCGAATTTTAATCTGTCATGGATATTTAATTTTCTCGACAATCATACGAGATCTCCCACTTGTAAAGATCTCAAAATCAACACATCTTGATTTACCCAATGGACTTGCCAACTCATCCATCGTTATACCAAACTGATCCTCGACCTTTCGTAACGGTAGACCATTAACTTCCAATTCTCCAACAGGTGGTTGAACAATCAACATACGTCTCCAACTAGCCTCCTTTCTTCTGACTGCCTCATTTGTAGGTTTTGAATTCAATTTGAAACCTTCTCGATAATTGATTGCAGGCCATTTATTCCAATCTGCCATTCGTCGACCTCGAGGATCATGAAGATATCTACATCTTGTTTGAGTTGATCGTAGATCTAGGAACTGTGCGTTGGGACAAGGTTGTAAAAGAGGATTGGGTAGTGGAAATGATGTAGCTGGAGATGGACGAAGAAATAAAGCTTGTTGAAGTAAGTTTGATGAATCGATTAGTTTGTAAAAGCTTTGGTTAATCATTTGAGCTCGAACGAGATCCAGAAATGGTAGCTGGAGGAGAATAAGTTCTAAAAGCTCAGGGATTGCAAAGACGGTTTGAACTGAACTCTCTTTGGGGTAAATTAATGAGTGTATACCAGGGACTGTAATTGCTGAAGGCATCTTGACGAATATCCATGGATGCCCAGGTGTAGGAAACATATTCATCCGAATTTCTTACCTATTCAGGTTCCTATAGTTCGATTGTGTTGGTAACAATTTGACCGCGGCCATAAAAAAGTGTAAAGCCACGGCCGTAACCGAGCTATAAAGGTTAGCGCCAACAATCATAGCCACATTAACCGTATTGAGCCACTTCCGGGAAATCCTTCAACCTCCCGAGGTCTAGCTTATTAGAGTGTTTCGGAATTCTTATGTAATTCATATATCTTCATATCTCTTCTTCATATCTTTTCAACAATCATCGGATATCTAATATCTAATCGTCTCATCTCTCAATGACAAATTTCGTCCGAAATCTTAAAACAATGGTCCAGGATTTATTGATCAAGGTATCCAATGAGAATAAGCATTTGCCAAGCTTTGATACCAATTGTCGCACAAGAGATCTTAGAAATTCCGAAGTCATAGATCTGATGAATATCCGAACTTCAGATTTGACATTCGAAACCGGAGAAGCTGTTATATGACAAGGTCTAAAGCTTGATCGAGATAAAGAATTTGGCCAAGTCGGTAGTTCACGATGGATTGAGCAGCTTCTGCATAAAGTGAAGATAATCTTTACTATTTGATATCATCGTGATTGAATTTTCGAGTCCAAGTTGACTGGATATGGAAATCCCGTGCCTCACACTTCAGACAGTTTCATTGGAAATTTCATCTCACTGTTTTCATAGTTTTCACAATCTTCAAACCCTTCACAATTTTACTTCTTAGGTTTGTGCTATCTAGTTAATGTTAAACTTCGTCTTAAAGGTTTAGATCCTGCTCTCTCTTGACTTTCACCTAATTTCAATTTTCCATCATTGTGATAAAATATCGAAAAGCTCAAAGCAAGTTTGCTTGAATCAAAAAGGATCATGATGAGTGTTCAAGGATACTACTCTAGCTACGAGACTTCAATGGTTCCTCAACCACTACGATATGGACCTTTGTATACAAAACCTAACGTTAATTCGAGCCGCACAAATCCCAATGCAATAATCACCACTAGAAAGGAATTACCGCCAAAACCAAGACCACAAGAACAAGTACGGCCAGATCTTCCAATACCGGTTCCAACCGATAAACCTGCTGGATACTATCTCGTTATCCAACGTTCTCGATCAATAATAAATAATCAGATAGAATCGCACATTGTCAGACCCCTTCCAGAACGTAAAGGTAGACCTAAATTCTCATTCGGCTGCCTCCCAAATAAGAAACCTCGAGCAATACCCCGATACGAACCACCTATAGCCATTCCAATACAGGATGCTATTAAACCACCGGCGGCGCAGCAACCACTGCGAACGAACTTTGGTTATTACCCAATATACGAAAGACCTCCAGGTTTTGGTGAATCAATGATACAGCAATCTACACCTACCTTGAATTCAAAGATCGAAGTTCCACCACCACCTGTTCCCAGGAGGAATCCTCGGGGTCGATATCCTGACTACGAGCTTTCCTGAACACTAACAACCGGGGGTCGGATCGATCAACGATGATTCATTATCAGACATCAAGATATCATGACAGACCGCAAGTTCATTCGTTGACTTGACCAGATGCTTACTTTGGACTCTGAGGCTCTACTATTCGATCATATGGCTAAAATACTGGAAATATCGACAATTGGACACTCTCGAATAACTATGGTGTGGATAGTGTCCTCCCCTAATGAGTGACACTTTTGATCACGCAATTTAGTTGAGACTTTGAGACTCACTCAACATTCGGATGATTTCCGGTCAAAGTTTCATATGATTATTGGGGTTATAGTCTCAAGATGTTTTGGCGGTACAAGGTAAGCCTTCCGTCATGTATTCAGTCATTCAATCGCAGTCTGATACGCTTTGCAGCAAAATTTTGTAGGAAGCAATCTCCCGAATATACTTTCATCTATTCAGACGGGCACACTATTTTGCCATTCAGCACTCCGGCTTCCAGAACTTACTCCACCGCTACTAGCTCCACTACCGATAGTTATGAACGCAATGTTCCCACCTAGGAGTTCATGCATGCATGATGTTCTGCACATTTTTGCATTTCCAAAGGAAATTGGGTAACCTGTTGCTAAATCAAGCAACATGTTCCAAATGGGGCCACAAGGAAGGCGGTGCCTTACATCCAATACGCAATCTTTGGATATGCAGTCGAGTTATGATCCACTATACGAATTACAGAGGTTAGCGGTGAATTAGATCTATGAGTCAGTTCACAGAGGATGTAGTGGAGGCATATGGTTCTACATACTCTCCCCTCCCCTAAGCAAAGGTTAAATTTTTAGGCGTACTGCAAGCTAAAAATTTAACCTTTGCTTAGGGGAGGGGAGAGTAAGAGCCTCATCATTCTATGCGGGCTTGGTATGCTTGGATGTAGACCCATCTCCCTGAAGATGCATTCAATACTCCACCGAATCGGGCATTCAGACCATGAAATGGTCCCCCCCCCCCTTTAGAAGAACATATGGTCGGACCCGACACCGCTTATGAAGATCAAGAACCAATACAGACCCATCATATATTCGAATCGAGGGGGCTGGTTGGTATATTCGTATGCACCATCGTGGGGCTACTGGGTAGCTGTTCGCCGTACGTCCATGCCCACGACTACTTTGCATATAACCTCGGAGAGAGTAGCTGAGAATTGAATGATCTCGAAGAAAATTGGAAGGTTTAATTATTTAGCTTGTGTGAAAAGCTTGTATTGTACTTCGTAAACAATATTACATATATATACACACATACAATTGAAATTAGTTCACATCATGTTTACTTTCTTTCTATTTTTCATTTATATAGGTACCTACCTAATCTTTCATCTTCTATTTAATTATTAGCTGCCATTTCCTGCCACGAGCTTTTTAACATTTATAGCATTCAGCACGTCCATGTCTATCCTTTTCCCCTATTTTTTTAGCCTATTAGCCTATAGCTTTGGAAGATTCTACCCACAACCACCTGGGGCACCTTCAATTACCACGTCACAGAGCCTGAAGAGCCTATAATTTAGATAAGATAAGCGAAACCTCGGCCTTGAACATCCACACAGCTTCACCAGCTTCACCAATTGGTTTGTGCTCTGTGTCAATAATTATTATTATTACCTACCTAGGTATCCATCCTTACGACAAATCACTACGAGTACTTCTTCTGTACATCGGATTCATTATTTGAGTCTTTATCTTGTACTGTCCTTTAGGACACAGGAAAAAAAGGAAATGTCCTTCTCATCCACCCCTTCCATTACAACATCTCTTCACAATACTCTCCTCCATATATCACAAAATCCATATCCATATATACCCAATCCACCAAATTGTCCTCGGCGCGCGTCTGTTGCTTTAATATTACGCATTCGTCCTTCTCGCGATGATCTTCCTCCTACTACTCCTCAGGTATTTCCATACCCAGAACCTCCTACCAATCAACGACTCGCGGATTTCTTCGAACAATCATGGGTGAAGAATGGTGACCCAGAATTATTATTCATAAAACGCGCAGCTAGAGAAGGGGATAGATGGACGAGTCATGTTGCGCTACCCGGAGGGAAGAGAGATCCCACCGATGCGAGTGATAAAGATGTTGCAGTGAGGGAAACGAGGGAGGAAATTGGATTAGATTTAAGAGGAGAAAGATGTGTATATGTTGGAAATCTACCTGAGAGGGTAGTATCTACAAGTTGGGGATCAGTACCGTGAGTTCCCTTTCACAGATCTTAATCCGTAATCAAAGGGAGGAATTCTTGGAGAGCAATCACTGATGATATTCCGAAAATAGAATCATGGTACTATGTCCATTCCTCTTCATTTGGATATGTCCCGCATTCCCACCACTTCAATTACAACCTGCTGAGATAGCATCAACACATTGGGTTCCCTTACGAGTACTTCTTTCACCCTCAGTCCGCACATACGAATACGTTAATGTATCTGATCGATTCGCCAAACAAGGAGGAATAGTACTAAAAACTATATTGAAGCCGGTAATAGGTACAATGAGGTTTTCAGCAATTCGATTACGACCAACCGAATCATTATATTGCAGTTCAACGAAGGAATATTTCTCTGAAGAATCACAACCTAGGAAAAGTATTTTTGGGAGGGCATATAATTGGTTAAAAGGGGGAGAAAGAGCACGAAATGATAGACCGCTGTTACTTTGGGGATTAACACTGGGTATGGTAGCTGATTTTCTCGATCAGTTACCACCTCATGATTCGGTCGAATTGTGGGAATATCCCACTTTTACTTCACCGGATATACGGATCATAATAAATATACTTACACGAAATATCAAGAAACGAAATACAGAACGATTACGAGGGAGTGCACATGATGGAACTGGAAATCAAACAGCAATGGATGGAGAAACGACTGCTGTTGCCATTGTTGAAGGTGGAGGCCCTGTCATTGGGAAAAACAAGTTGAAAGAACATGCAGTGGGTGTTATGTTAGAGGGATATTATGATGCTATGAAGAAAGGTGTTTGGATTGGTGCTGGGATAAGATTAATGTCAACGTTTGCGTTAATTTTATGGATTGTTAAGTGGCATAGATTTAGGGGTAATAGGGGTAAATTATGATGAATGGATTTATGATTATGATGATATATTCAAAATTTTGTCGATACATAATTTTTGAGGAGTGGAGGTATGGCAAGTGCCTAACTTTTGAGAGGTTTCTACATCATTTTATATTCGTGGTAATTATATTTTGGGGATTCATGGAAAATGAGGAGTATATATACCTTGAAAGTTGGCTTCTTTAGCTCGGGGACTTGGATCAAGAAGAAAGGGGTTCTGGTATGTACTTTCGAGTATATAATGAATCGATGTACTTGTCAGTGGTAGTTTGAATATGAAATCCATAGTCGAAGTAAAACGATAAGGGTAGATTTTGTGATTCGAAGTCGAGTAATAATCAAATTTTGTTTACCCTATGGCTCAGATGACAATTCTGGGGGTACCGGTACTTCTCTTATTCTTATGTCCTGTCGGGGAAGCAGAGTACGTGATAGTGAATGAGATATCTCGTGGAAGTTTAGGAGAATCAAAAAGTAGCGGCTTGAGAGGCTGTGTGACGTCAGGATGCCGTAAATTTCATTTGTGAGGGCAGGCTAGTCAGTGAATAGAGACAATAGTATGTTGTTACAATATTCCTGTAGAAAGCAGGAGTATTGGCTTGTACCACGCCATCACCAGCTTCTACCGTACGAATTTGATTCGAATGAATTTAAATAACACTGAAAATTTGACCGTACTGGCAATTCAATATGATCTCAAGGGACTATAGCAACCTATGTTGGTCCCCTTCAATGATGAAAATGTACTACTTCCGTCAAACTGCACTAAGCGGCCCACTCAGGTTACAAAACCCCCCAGTGGTCTTGGTATAGCTCATTCAAAAGTTAAACTAGATCAATATTCTCCTAGCCGTAGTGTGAATGGATCTACTAGCTCTTCTACCATTCGCAGTTGGGATTGTTCTATTAGTTCTTCAGATGAAAACCATTCACAGTTCGTACTATCAAGCCGACAAGGTCAAACCCTATCCCGTTTGAGCTCCCAATCACCACATACACAACCTTCTGTTGCATATCAAATAATTCTAAGATTTTCTGATCTCATTCACAGCATTGAGCGTCCGGGTCTATTCAACCAACCCAGCTACAACCTCATCTATAAAACCCTTCTCAGTTTCAACCACGATCGGCTTCCAACTTGTATCTATCAATCTATCAGCAGTCTCCAGCAAGTGAAAATTATTCTCAATCTCACCACAACGAAGACAATCTAGCTTATCCAGTACCTTTAGGGTGTTTGAACCGATTCACATAATATCACAGTACCCACCACAACGTGAAGCACATACACTGCAAGCTGAAGCACATCCACTGCGTGCTGAAGCATATTTCCCAGCAGGTCAATTATTTCCAAATATGTATCCCAATAGACCAGCTGGGTGGAGCCCATCCGATGAAGCTGAAGCTCAAGAAGAACTTCGAAACCCTCGCGGTCCACCATCCGGATATGTTGACCCTCGCCGGAATCCAGAATGGCGTGAAGCACAAATGGATAAAGCTATGCAGGAGGTTAGCAAAAGGTACAATCGAAACATGCGTTTCCGCCGACTCGTACATCCTGGATCGTATATTCCTCCTCTTTCAGCACTTTCACCAACGAATTTGCCAAATCATCTTGGAACACCCCTCAGAGCATCACAGCTACCATCCCCACTACCACAACAAGTAAACCCGGGATCATACACCCCTCCGGTATTTATCTACGAGTCAAATAGTTCATCACACTCAAAGGTAGCTTTACCTCGGGAACGGATAAGTGCTCCCCAATTTCCAGGATATGGGGACCCTCATGATCAAGAAATGGCTACGTATCAATTAGACATTGATATAATGGACATGAGATCTCCAGAGTATTCGATTCAAGACGAATGGGCAAAATCACAACTCAGAAAAATTGGTAACTTATGTCCTAGAGGATGTCGATGGATTAGGGTCAAGAGAGGATATAGATGTGATGGAGGGCATCACTGGGTCACCGATCAAATGGTTAGTAAGGGAACGGGAGAGGTAATTTGGTTTATGCCAAGTGGAAGAGATGCGAGAGCTGTACCAAATGGATTTCCGAATCAACCAGCAGATTATATTCCACCAGGTTGTGATAAACTTAGGCCAATATTTCCTCCGGGTCATAGGTCATTGGTTAAGAGGCATGGGGATGGGGGTAGGATTAAGCATTGATGAAGAGTTACGCTTAATGCGCAGCTATGAAGATAGTGGTAAGAATTGAGAAGGTACATACTTAATTAAGGCTACTACTACTTTATAAATGGATTTGGTATATTAGTAGAGAGAATTATCTATCAAGGCGTAGAGCAATATATCTTTAGAGTAATGTCTATCATTCACAAGTTTTATTTGTAAATATGATTAGATAGGTCAGTGATTCATGTTCAAGACACAACGTAAGTTTAATTCAATGCTTGCACACGTCTAAAATGATGTGAATAATCGACATTTCGATATATGAAAATTGTTCCCATACCAATCCTTCATTTAAGGTTCTCTTCTCACTTAACCTTAACAATTCCTTGCCTAACATACAACCCAAATCACAGAACACCAGGGTAACGAATCAGTATTTACCAAGATGCCCACTTCAGGTCTAACTACAACCAACCAGACACCTAGGGATCGCAGTAAGTCCATCCTATCAAATCAACGTGAAAATCATAAGCTCACTCGACCACAAGATCTTGATGGCTCTCAAGTCTCATCAAGCGAGTCCGAAAAGTCCAAATCGATGCTTGACCTCTCTTCTTTACAGCAAGGAGATACCACAGCGGATGAACATTATCTCTCGCGTACCAAGATGTCGTCATATAGAAATAATGAAGATGATGAGGATGGCCGTATGGATTTTCAGGAGTCTTTGAGTAACTCCGAAGTGTAAGTACAGCTTCCTTTATATAAAAGCGATACTTCTGCTCACCATCTAAAGAAAACCAGTGGAATGTACCAAGAATAAAGCTCAGCATGGAGAACATCTGGGCTCTCGAGAACCCCTCGACAAGCTCGAAAGGTAAGCTATCCAGCTTGTAAACAATACTGAAGCTTCTGATAATTATCTCAAGAGGGAAGAATGGGAAAGCTAAGAAAAAGGTTCATTGGGCGGACACTGCTCATTCTGCTCCCCCGACTCCCTCATAAGGCGAGGAGTAATGTGTATAAAATGTCAAGGGTGGGGTTTGGGGCTGTATGCAATGCAACTATCAAATTACGTTGGGAAATGAGTAAACAAAGCGTTGGAGTTCACATGGAAATGAAAATATTCAAATCCACATATTGTTTGTTGAGAGTGATGCATACCATAACGATACAGTGATTTAAAGAAATTGATATCAAAAATAGTAATAGGAGATTACATGATTCGATAGCTACGTCACGTCTTGTCAATAGGGTAAATAGACACCTAGCAGTGAATATCTACAATCTCAACTATGACTTTATCATTATTATACTTCTTGATTCACCTACCGACAGTCCCTCAAACTTCCAATGTTATAAATTCGCAGAATTCTAACTTTCCCAACATCTGCCAACGAACCATAAACAACAAACAAAACATCTTATATACCCTCACAATGGGTTGTCAACCATCCAAACAATCCCTTCCCTCAGTTAAACCACCTCAATCCACAAGAGGCATTTATGCACCCCAGGACAATAACTATGCATACTGCAGCAGCAGCGAAAGTAACGTCCACGCTCCTCGCATCGTTAACCTCAAATCTTCCAATCGTACCCGACAAACCCAAAATCTGAATAACTACAATAGCCTCCTATTACCAATCCCAAACAACAATAGACTCAGCGGAGCTTCACCAAAATCGCAAAACGAACAGATGCTATATCAATCAACTCCACCAAAATTGCAAAACGAAGAGAGACGACATGAATCAACTTTGCGCAAGCCACTTGCAACCACCAAGCCACCACTTAAAGGCATTACAGGAAGACGTAAGGCTGGTCAATCAATCAGCAATCCGAATCAGGTTCTTGTGCAACCGACGGCTCAACGAGAATTAGCATCTCCTTCTCCTGTTAGTTCAGTTGGTACGACGAAGTGGGATCGTCCTGAAGACTTGGGGTTTGTTCGATATAATGGAGGTACTGGAAAGTGAGATATTGCCCTGGGCTCGGGGACTATTGTGTTGTGGTGGGGTTTAAGGTTGGATGGGATGTTAGGCATTGAAGATACCTACAGGCTGCTCATTAATGGGAGTTCATGACGAAAAGAGGTCGTCAGCCTGAGATGTCGTATTCCAGATCAATAACAATACAACCTTCATCGCACCGCCCACAGCCTTCGAGGTATCTCACCTTTCCATCATTACGGAGGTCCGTACCTATCGTTTTGGTGGTAAAAAGCTTTGCAGCTACCGTCTCGGTACTTAACCTAATCAAAAATCATGAAGATAAATGAAAGATTTTATTGAATCAGTTACCCTTCACATATTCGAGCACTTTCACATCCATCATTTGATCGAAAGAATCCGGACAAACTTAAATTCCTTGTGATCCACAATTGCACCTCGCCCTACCATGAACATCTACTAGTGGCAATTATCCCATAGATCTTTCTTGACTAATTATCGATAGCCGGTAAAGGGAACTGAATATGAACATCATACTTATCCCAATCAAGAAGATACATTCTTCTGAGATCAGGATCTTGGAGAATCTTGCAATCATTCTTATGTTTCTTTTCCTTCCATCCAACCGCCTGACATGCCTATTCATTAAGCACACATTATTAGCAACAAAACCAGTCACTTTACGGAGGAATAAAAAGAAGAGAGATTTTAGTTCTTGTCTTACCTTATCGCAATACCAGAACATTGTACATCCTTTGCACTTTTCTACAGAGGCTGACTCCTTTCCGCATCCATGACATTTTTTCACCGTTGAAAACTCTTGAACCCGGCCATTCAACGAAAGCAGTTCTCGTAATGAGATTGGGAAAATCTTGATGTAGAACCCAGTTAGCAAATACAGTTAAGGAACCTATACGAGGAAGAATACACATGATACAATACCTTTAACAACAGTTCATCATCATGATGGATTCCAATTTGACCCTCACCACCCTCACCACCGTCATTCTCAGTAGGAAATGTGCAACGTTTTGCGTTGATAATTGCAACTGTATATCCGATCCTAACGAGCGTATTTGGTAGTTCTTTTCCTCCATCCTCGGTAAAGAATGCAAGCTTGACTTCCGTACCATCAATATCTTCAAGTGCCATTGCTGAATCCCCAAACTTGGTAAGATCTTTAATCTCGCCCAAGAAACACCAATGAAGTTTTGCTCGATAACCACCGTTCCCATTGCTATGGTAGTAGTCGGCATTATCGGAGAGGGGTAGACCAGAAATCGTGGGGAAAATAGCACGGCATTGAAGGTCAACAATTTGTTCCAGAGGATAAACTCTCTCTCTTCTCCAAAGCCAGTCTTCGAATTCTTTATCATCAAGTCCAGTAGGAGCATCATCGATCGCTGTTCTCCAGTCCGTTGAGCGCCCATAATGTTCGTACCTGGAAGGATCATCTGCTAGATATCCCCACTTCTTAATTTTCATGCAGTCACTGCCAAACAGAGTTGTCCATTCAGATCTCGCTCTCTCTGCAAAAACCTTACCTCTTGCCAAATCACTATAGGAAATAGTAAGTTCAGCGGCGTGACAGAAAAGGCTTCCCAGAGTGGCAATACCTGTATCCTGCTCCCTGTAGAGGCGGATCGTTTGATCTATTTCATTGAGTTCACGTAGTGGATATAACCACCTACTCTCAGCAGTGCGGCCATTAACAAAATCCACCATCCGGGTGATTTCCTTTAACTGTCTATCGCTTTCCTTACGCTCCTTTGGTGGCAAGGAACATAAACGGCATGAACATATGAAATTGAAATCTTTCTGAAGGGTATCACGTCGAGCTTTGCGGTGATCTCTGGCTTTGACTCCTAGGTAGTTTATAGTGATCTCCTTGTCTTTAGGAATATCTTTCGAAGCTGTAACGGTCATTTGTTCAGTATCCTCGTTCCAATTCGCAACTGCGATTTCATCACAAGAGTGGTTGATACGGCATGCATCGAGGAAGACGCCACCACGATCAGCTTCCGAAAAAACATCGAGTTTCTGCAAAGGAAGAGCATTTGTGCAATAAATACCACAATATCGCTCGACAGCATCCCTGTATGGGTGTATGTTATGTAACGAGAGGAAATCTCGTTGCTGTTGTCTACTGAGAGCATCGAATTGTTGCACTAGGTAATTTTGGAGTTCAGGTAGAGGTGCATTGTTGAGCCCTGTAACAGTTGGCGATTCAGAAAGAATTCGAGTGCCTTTGGGGATATTTTGGGTCGCAACAAGACCGACACCTTTTCCTGGTATATCCTGCTTTACGTAAATTGGATCGACCATCTTACTGGACTTTGACTGTCTGCCTATGACTCTGTATTGGCTCTGCGTTCAACACTCAGTTTCCCAGAGGTTGTGGAAGTACAAAGTAGATCAAAAGAATTTATGGGGGCGGGATAAATTTTGCAATTAATCTTCAATGGAGTGAATATTGTTGCTTTTATGGAATATTCACTAGTTGCACATTTCTTTGCATCCTGACATAGTCATCTGAAGAAACCTGGAAAGGTGAAATGAAGATTTTGCTTAATGCATATGATTTTAACAATCGTTTTGCAGAACCACGCTTCACATACAATAGCCATCATTGTCGAATGAAAGAGAAAGGCTGACCTTCCTTTGCAGGCAATCAGGAGAATTGATTATACAGCGGATGGAATGTTTGCATCAAACCATGCCAACATAAAAATAAAGTTGGATCCAAATGCATGATACCTAATCAAACGCCCTGGTCATCGGGATGAAAATGGTTGCTACCCAGCACTATTGCCCATATCTTGTGTTGAAAGGTTTTCATCACCCGATGAACTTCCTTTCCTTCATCTAAGCAGAATTTGAGGGGCTAGGTTTCGTACTGGTGACTGCCTACTATGCACCAACCACTTTCTTCCTAGAAAGAAATCCCAGTATGTTTGCTGTCGCTTTGGATGGGTAGTCACAGCAAAAGAAAGATGGATTTGTGTTTATGTTCTCTCAAACTTGAGAGTAGCCAGCCTCATAGCATGCGTCTCAAATAATTGCATGAGTGGAACTTTCACATTTCATGTCATCGAGCAAGTGCTATTCCCACTGCTTAATTGCATATTCTGGGCTGAATGTTCCACCTAGCGGCGGTATCATTGACCCCCCCTCCTGCTTTGAATGCCTCTTCTTTTCTTATTCTGGTGATCACTGGCGCTTGATTTGATTCGATGCGTAAGCGGAAAGACGTGATAATTTTCGAATGAAGATCTTGGTTTCTGTTTCAACGAATATGACAAACGAAAACATCCACGATTCCACAGTCAAGTAACAGATCGGGAGCAAACTCGGGATGTTTCCAATATCAGGACCAAGCAAAAGACAGAAAGTATATGACGAATCAATCAATAATAGAAAAGTCAGGACATTCCCGACCCTGAAATGCAATAGAAGAATAAGTTCAAACACCTGTATTGTTCTGAATATCCATAGGGGTAGTCGGGGTAGTCGTGGTAGTCTATGTTGCTCGCATCTAAATGTCCTGCACTGTAAGTTATAATAGTACAAACCTTATCCCTCAAATACATTTACCCCTCCTGAATCCTGATTATTTAATTTCCAATGACATAATTTCCAATATCATGACCCAATTTTTGATGCCGGACGAGATTCGGAGTTGTCCCGGAAATGCGATGGTGATTATCAAATCCCGATAGCTTCCCCGCAATTGGTAAATTCCACTAGATAGCAAGAAGCTTGATATAAACATCACTCCAACCTCAATTTAATTTTTTAACTCAATTCTTTCTTGTCAATTAAACTAGTCAATCAATACTCATCAAAATCCTCAAATATGTCTGATCAATCCAAGATTGCAACGCTTGATGTAAGAATATCTTCCCAGTCAGGAGGAAGCTACCCCGCACCTAGAGCTCATCGATTACAATCAAAAAGTTCCCAAGAGTTCTTAATAACTAACATATTCAATGCAGAGCACCCTTATTGACCGTCTCCCATCCTCTTCCAAAACTCTCTTTGAAGCTAAAGCCACGAAAGCTCTCACATTCGAATCTATCGCCAATGAACTCGGCCGCTCCGAAGTAGCAGTTGCAGCCCTCTTCTATGGTCAAGCTCAAGCCTCTCCAGCCGATATTGAGAAACTTTCCAAAATTCTCGATGTTCCTCAATCCAAACTCGAAGCCGAACTTGGTGGTTTCCCAGATCGTGGACGTGCTGGACCTATGCCACCAGTTGAGCCTCTCATCTATCGATTGTATGAAATTGTACAAAATTATGGATATGCTTATAAGGCGGTTTTGAATGAGAAGTTTGGGGATGGAATTATGAGTGCTATTTCTTTTAGTACCAAGGTTGAGAAAGAGACTGATGAGCAAGGAAATAATTGGGCTGTTATTACTTTGAGAGGAAAGTGGTTACCATTTTCTAGGTTTTAGGTTTGGATTGATAATATTGGTGGAGTCTTTGGGAAAAGGTTTTAAAATTTGTATGATGACATTATGACCGATTATGGGAAGTTTGAGAGGGG
>NGKG01000019.1:813518-825581 GCA_002162505.1 Myriosclerotinia scirpicola | reverse complement strand
TTAATTGAATGAAAAAAAATTACACTCAAGTCTCCTAGATGTGAAGCCGCCTCTTGTTCGTTGTGTGATACAATGCCCACAAGCGAGATTATTAAGAAACCTGCTATCAGCTCAGCTGAAATTCCCATTCTGTTCACTA
Organism: Myriosclerotinia scirpicola; assembly: GCA_002162505.1. Classification (NCBI taxonomy): domain Eukaryota; kingdom Fungi; phylum Ascomycota; class Leotiomycetes; order Helotiales; family Sclerotiniaceae; genus Myriosclerotinia; species Myriosclerotinia scirpicola. The sequence continues at coordinate 825,442 of NGKG01000019.1, read as the reverse complement.
ATTTTATATCGGTATATAAGAAGGGAATTCTCGGGAAGTTTTCTTGTATGTCTCATCACATGGTTTAGTTGTCGCCATGCCACCTCCCTGAATAGCTTCATGGTCAACCCTGCTCTCTAAGGCTATGTATATGACTCGATTCAAAAACATACTTTGCAAGGCCATCAACCACCAAACCGTGAATAAACACTCGCTTGGTATCAACAAGATGGTTACATGATTTTATTTGAAGGTACTTTAGACGATGAATGAGTTCTATTTCGGCTAATTAGGTTGTTCTGTTTCATAATATTATTTCAAGCATTCAAATATCAAGGAAGCTACCTGCTCTGAGCAATTGAGGCAGACACTTGCTGTTCTCCATACTTCAAAATTAGTATCAAGGTACTTTAATGCCATCAAGTCCATAAATCTACCAAACATGAAGAGACCGTCAACGTCTCATACTCAAATTTCTATCATCTTCATTTACAAACATTCATCACATCATATCACATCACAAAATCAAAAGAGAAACATATGTATAGGGAAAGCAAAATAAGAGTTTGATTCCCTCAAGTATAAAAGAGTCCATCACCATCAAGATAGATAGCAATGTCCCATCGAAAATAATCGAGCAAATAGAAATTCCGAAATTCCTCCCTCCAAGTAACCAGAAGAAGTAAATCAAGCTTGTCCGAAAAATCCATCGCCCCCATAATCGCAATAGCGTATAAGAAAATCCCAGATATGATGATCAGTCACATCATCTGATTGCTGATTATGTTGTTGTGAAAGGTAAAAAAGGTGTGAGGTGTATGTACCTGGTAAATCGAAGTGTATGAAGTTGGGGCCAATTTGTCTTATGACCATAATGAATGTGGTGGTGTGTATAAACTGTGTGTTGTTCATACTGCCGATAAAATCTTTTATCTTTTTATTTGTCTATTTTCTAGATAGCCCATCTAAATTGAACGTTCATGTGCGCAGCATGAGGAGTTGCTGAAAATGTGCTGATAGATATATAATGGTTTGTCAAGAATATCTTCCATCGATTGTTTTTCGATTCGCGGTCGTTGTTAAACTCGATTTTCGCAAGAGTAGCTAGCGTTCGTGTTGATCGAAAAGAAATTGGAAGTCGTATATCCTCATGATCTATCTCTCCCCCAAAAATATCTCAAGATTGAGACATTTATGCCTTCTGAACGGAGCAACCTCTACCAGGTCCAGCGTTCTTTTGGATGTTGCATCCACGGCCTGGTCCGGCGGTCTTTTGGACATTGCATCCACGTCCTGGTCCCTTTTGGACATTGCAGCCACGGCCGGGTCCGGCCTTTTGGAGAGTGCATCCGCGTCCTGGTCCTTGCATTTTGATTGATTTATTGGGGTGGTTTTTGTTTTTGGTAAAAGATTGTATGTAAGTGAATGTAATTTGGTGAAGAAAAAAAATCTAGGAATTGAGGATGGAAGAGGGGTATTTATAACAAAATTTTCGAAAGGAGATTAGAAGTTGTTCAGGGAGAGACAAAGAAGGATGAGTATTGGATCATGAGGGCAGTGTAGTAGAGCAATAGACAATGGGCATTAGGAAAAGGAGAGAGAATAGGTAGGAATACTAACCTTAGATTCTATCATTCTAGAAGACATTTGGAAGGAACTTATCATCTAGAACAAGCTTCCGAACTACTTGACAAGGAAATTCGGAGGATCCGTTCTCTGGTGTAAATCGACTCTCTTGTAAGATGAAAGGAAGGAATAATGTCAAGATGAAGCTATTCATCCTTAACATTGTCCTCGGCCCCTTAATATTGTTCTTTAGCACCAGGAAATCAATAAGGGAAATGACACTCCTTGACCAATCGCATCCTCAAGATACATTTCCTTCCATCAGAAACTAATTAATCTTAATGACTAGATAACTATAGGCGAATCCCTTCTCTTGTTCTCTTCATGGAAGAGTTTTGGAAGTCATTCCCACGTTTCAAAGATCGTGAGAAAATTTATGAGGCCATTCAATCTTCAAAGTTCCCTAGAAAATTATCAAAGAAACGTGAAGGCGAAAGGATTCTTAAGCGAACCCCTTAGTATTGTCTCCTTAACATTGTTCTTCCAGGGACAGAAAATCAAAGAATTGAGATTATACGTTCTAGAAAAAATTAATGGAAGGATCCGAAACAATTTCTTAGAGCACTTTGTATAAAGTTCATTTGTAGGTACGAAGTTAACCACTGGTGGCATCTTGACAATGACTCCCTCGGTTAGAACTTCATTAACGTATGACACACATCGGGGTTTTCTGGCGACCTTCTGTATTTCATTCTTTGTGTTCATACATATGATTCGAAAGATAAAACTCGCCTCGTGCTTTGGACTGAAGACCTTAAAGCAAAGCCAAGTAAAACATAAGCGTATCATTGAATCTTTCAATGTTCTAGCTCTCCTTCTCACTCTTTTTCATGACAAGGAAACGGAGAACCCGGTATGTCTTAGCTTCCATGCTGAAAGGTTCCAACCTAGAAAGACATCAAGGAAGCTATTTCATAGTGCTCTTCATACTAAAGCCATGTGTACGTGTTAGTGAAGAAGCGGAGTGTCCGATATCTTCTGTTCTCTAGCGTACATAGTAATGAAAGATATCATCCCGAGAAGGCATTGAGGAGACTTTCGCAAACCTCCCGCATGTTAGCCACGTGTCGCTAGCATTTCTCCCACATTTTCCTCATATCAAGAATTCTGAAGGGTAAGTAACTCCCTATCGGGTATCTAGAACACGTGTTATTCTATAAATTCATACTGTCTGCATGGCTGTAGTATCCACACAATGAAAGATTCTCCAGAAATTGTATGGAGATCCGACTCAAAACTGGTAAAGTTTTTGTTGCAATGAATGGAATACCAAAGGAGAAGTAGCACCCAAATAATATCTAGTTCAGTTCACTTAGACACCGAAAGAGAAGTATATGGGTATTGATTGAGTATTGGAGAAACATACCCCACACCCAAGAACAGCTCCGCTTACTGGACAAGATATTTTGAATGTCACATGGTAGCGTGCGACATGGGCTATTTACTGCCAGCAGATAAATATGACGTAAAGTCTGAATGTGATATGTAGAATGATAAATATTTAATGCATAGTATCATCATCGAGTTCCCTCTCCTAGTCATGATTATATCTAAAACCATTTGACTAATACCACCCAGCCAATGATAAGCATGCTGGTACTGTATGATAATCCAGAGCACACCTGAACCTTTTATATCCTTTCCATTTTCTAATGCATTTCCGGTCCTTTCCATTTCTTTCCAATTCTTCCCCCTAAACTCCATGTTTGCGTTCATAAGAATTTGAACGACGTATTTTTCATGCCGTGCCGGTAGTTTATCCAATATTCATCACTTTCCCAATCCTCCCTTTCTCCGTTCCTCCCAATATGGTTATAACCTTCCTTCTTGAATGGTCATAGCCTTCCTCCTTGAATGCCATTCAATTCCTAATAACCCTCAATTTTCCACCGCTTTCCCCTCCATAACCAAATCATTGACTCCTTCAATCCTTCCTCCAACCCCTTCTAAATCTAATACCTCTACCCTCTTCATCCATGTCTCTGGCCATACCAAATAAACTCCATGAATATCCCTCATGTGATTTTGCCATTCCTCATCAAATAGAGTTTCGCGATTGTAACAAGGGACTTGTTCGCCACTGGCTTGAGACATGGATTTGCAGTAATCAAGAATGGCGAAACCTTCAGATGGAGTTATAACTGTCCATTCAAATTTTGTGCGCAAGGCATGAGATCGCAGGGAAGAGAAAGGATCTGTGAGATGATTTGAGCCTTGGGGTAGAGATCGGTAGGTTGAAAGAGCTGAGATATTGCTTGGGCTGGGAGCGGTGGTGTAGGATAGAGCCGTGCTAATAGATGAGGATCTATGTGAAGTATATGTATCATAGCTGGAAGATGATTTTGCCAGAGGTCGTTGAGCTATGGTTGTATATGGTGATGGTGATGAAGGAGAGGAATAGTTCGAACAGTTCGAATAGGAAGGTGTGTGTGTTGAATATGTGAGTTGAGGATGTTCGTCTTCCAGAGGTTTTACACGACCATGCAATGAGTAATGTGATGGATTTCCTGATGAATCATGTGAAGATTTATGACTTGGAACTTCTCTATATGATTGGTTAGCCAATGTTGTAAAAGTTTCGTGTGAAAGTTTTTGGGAGAGGAGAAAAGCTTCAATATGAGAAATCTTACAATCTTCCCCTTCCACTAGCAGCTTCCGCTATCGTCAAATGAAGTCCTTCATTTTTGATATGAATTGCAACATGTTTCCTTAACTTCGCAGCTGTATCCGTCTCTTTCATACAAAATCCACATACACTCTCACACTTCGCTATCCTTAATACACCCGTAGTATTCCAAGGTGGATGTGTATGACCTCTACTACAAGTAGTTGACGGAAGTGAACTCTCTCTATCCATTCTTCTTGGTAATGAACTTTCTCGTTCTGTTCTTCTTGACCGATGACTAACTGATTGTTTTATGTCGTAACCTGGACTATGACTATGGCGAAATATTCGAGTGTGAATGGTGATCACCATTAGGGCGTCTTAATAGGAAGATGTAATATGAGATGACCTTAAATCGTAAGATTATTGTGAACTTCTCTTCCCCAAATACCAATATGCTGTTTCATGCGATGTAGGGTTCTGACGATGAAGAAAAAGGAAAAAGGTAATCCACGAATGATGTGTGATGATGATTAATGTTCCGATTTCGATATTATATTCTCGTACTGTACTGAATTATTGACTGCAATAGCAATACAATATGAATCCAAGTGATGAAGTAACGTTTAACTTTCTTATTGTGGTGAAACTCCTAACACTCGTTTTATATAAAAAGATGTCAAAATAGATAGCAATGCAACATCAACAGGAAAATCATCGATTCTTATAAAAACCAAGCTTTCAAATAATAAAAAAGAAATAATGAGCTTAACAGGATCTTCAAGAAAATTGATCAGTGGGGATAAGTACATTAATCTATTTATTACTCTATTATTACATTTACTTCTTATTGGAAATGTTTTGATAAATTTATCAAGTGTCGTTCAAAGGGACGGACGGTATGGTAAAAGTGCGGGTTTCGATACGGCGATATGTGTTAGAACTTAGGTAGTCTCACAAAATCATGATAACTCATTTAGGAAATAATCGCGAAGTTTGATTTGGGTGTGAACCGGTTTCAAATGTTGCGATTGGTTAAAATGGAGCGAAGACGCTTAGATGAAATGGGAATTGGACCGAACCGCACACGTGAATCAGTCAGTGCCTGACACTGCCTGTGTTGTACGTAGTTAAGTACATGTATGTTGTACTTGGTGAGATTATTGAGATGGGCTTGGTGAGATGGGCTTGGTGAGTAGACAAAGCAAAAGAGTGAGATGAAGATGCGAACCGAGTCTTGATTCGCTTGAAGTTGTATAGTTTCTAATTCGAAGATTTATTATAAAAACCTGAAATCGTATTCACTTACGGAGAACTTCTTAAATAGGAAACTGTAATATCGATAGATTTACTTATATTTATAAAAAGCAAAATTAAAGATTAAAATATATTCATTTATAGTTTTGTAAAAAAGTTTCAAGCAAATAATTCCATAACAGTATAAGGCTATTATATAACTGCTTTAGTAAATCGTTAGTCCTTTATATAGTTCTTAGAGTTGAAGAAATTAGTCTAGCGGTTCTCGATAAAAGTCTAGCGATAGAAATTCGCGGAAATCCAACACTGGCAAGGGTAAAATTCCTTTGCTGAAAGTTCCAGTAAGAGGGATGAACGGGTAATGGTAGTATCGACGAGGGTACGACGAGGGTTCAACGAGGGTTCAACGAGGGTACAACGAGGGAACAAGGAGGGGTAACGAGAATGATGTAGGATTTACAATGATATAATATAAATTAAATTAAAAAAACTCAAGAGCATTCCAATTCACAATAAACTTAAAGTTTACAGGCATATATTATTACTAGTAAGGATAATTAAGCTACTCCTCGTAAAGTGCAGCTATACATTTTCGGCATAATGATCGCCGGGAAGATAATATGAAAACGGTGCCACGAATCCATAATCACTCAAAAGAGTAGAATGTTACGAAGCTACTTGTAACTTCGTACAATTTCAATAGATCTTTAAAATTAGTTCAATTAGTCATCTCAAGGTTCTTCATCAACAAACATGGATCAACACACAACCCATTTTCGCTCATTCGACCCTTTTCTAGAAAACCGTTAGAATCCCGAAGTTCACTTCAAACCTTGTTAGAAGTCCGAAGTTTAAACCCGGGGATTTACATGTCCCACCATCCATCCATCTATCTATCTTACCGTGGTGCTGGGTCTTTTTTCTCAAGACATTCCAGATCCCCACTGGGATTCTCCCAGAAAACCAGTTGTCATACAACGTAAAGATCCTTTAGGAATGAGCTAAAATGTTTTTTTTTCTTCGGGTTTTCGATCGATATGAGATGAGACTTGCGAGAAACATCGAGTTAATTTATCTACTCAATATCGGATCTAATATCTATTAATCTGATAATCAGATTCTGATCGTAGACTAGAACTAGTCCTCCCCTCCTACTCCACTACCCTAAGCCCTTTCTATTCACTACACCTTTAATCCCGAGGAGGGAGTATAGTTTATTAAATAGTTTTCTTTTTTTTAATTAATTTATATACTTTATATAGTATATAATATAGATATATTAAATATATAATCATTTTTCATATTTGTATATTTTTAAAATTAAATATTAAAATAATTAAAAAAATTATTATTATTTTTAAATTATTTTAAATTCTATATTACTTATATTACTTATATAACATCTATATTCTATATACCTAGTATAAAGTTATAGGAACTAATCAAGGGACGGGAGGAGCCCTACTCTATTTTAGCGGTTGGAGGCTGAAAGTGTGAGGTCAAGTGTAAGAGCCTACAATTATCACTGGTTAGCTTCTGGTCAGAACGGAAATGTGAACCCATATTTTGTGTAACCTTTCAACAAATCGCATCTTCCAATTGAGATTTTGCATATACGGTACTACCATTCAGGTATCTCATGCATATCATAAGTTCATAACCAGGAATAAATGAAGGATGACTTGGTAAAGTGAAGCTCAAGTCTTCGCGGCTCATCACTCTTTATGGTATCGATATCGCTGTGGAAGAGCAAATTGGGATAGTGACTCCAAGAATGAAGAGTTTCCGATCTTGAGAATTTGTTATGGGGATTATTTTGATTATATTGGAGTTTTCTAAGTCTCTACCAGGATATTGTACCAGAACATTGTGGAATAGACAAAGTAGTTCACCAGACTCTTGAAATAAGTGCTGAGACGTTGATAAGTTAAGATACACTTGTATTCCCCTCATGAATTCAAACCCCGAAGCGGCACTTCCATCTTGGAGGCGCGGGATGGGGCTCCATAACTTCCACATAACAAAGGTTCTTGTGTCTTGAAGGATAAGAATCATAAGATGCGATTCGATGATTTTGAGTTGGCTACAGCCCTTCCCAACAAAAAGAAAACCCCCATCTTTTCACTAGAACCAATAACATAAGCACAGAAAACAGCTACTCTCCCAAAATTATATATATCATGACCTCATTATTCGTCAACACATATTTGTTATGTGAGGATGACTACATGTGGCTAGAAATGTGAAACAATCTCGTCGCAACTTATTACTCTTCTCAATCACTAATGAAATATACACACTAAGTCGAATTTGCGTCAGATACCAAAGTAGAATATATCGATGCCTGCCCAGGTGGTTTTAATCGGCGGGAGGTGCTCCTTACCCTTCTGTGATAAAGTTTGAAGGATTGGGCGATGGGCAGACTACCTACAGGGGGTTTATACATCGTCTGATATTAGAAGATTTTTGTATACAATGTAAGGCAATTCTTCGCATTATATTGGTACTGTACAGCCCGAGGACCTTCCCCTTTGTTGCCGAGTTCGGGGGAGGAACTCTTTGTAGGTTTGTTTTTCTCTTTCTAATATTCTATCATGTTGGGGGCAACGTTTGAGTTCCCCCAATCCTCCAGGTTTCTCAAACAATGATGATTCCTTCGGATTTTCAAATACACCTACCTTCAAATCACATCTAACCGAATCCTATACCATGATTCGTCCTTTTCATCAGGGGGTTTCAATGCTGACAGTCAGCCCTAAAATCGTTCAGACCATCAGCATTCAATCATCAATCAGAAATCAGTATATTATCTCAGCCCTGTGAAATTTAAACATTCGTCATACCTCTTTTTACCACTATCACAGCTTACGGCATTACTCTCCCGCTTTTTCGAGTCAGATATAGTAGGTCACAGAGTAATTCAAGCAAGATGATTTCGTGCTTACGGTAGTTAATGATGCCGGGAGTGGGAGGGCAACAATTCATCAACCTATGAATGAAAGCATCATTTTGACTCAAACAGTAGACGGATATTCCCCAGAAATTAAACTCTTCTTCTCTTCAAGACATATAACGAAATCTGAGACAAATTTCATGTTTAAAGACAACTTGGTTCCAATGTTGAGCAACGAAAGAAGAGGGCATTTCGAAGGTCATTCTAATTGCCGTATATTACCCAACCAGAAACCAGAACTCTTATTGGCTGCGACACAAAATGTAGTAGCGTTGGTGCACGTACTAAAGATCTCCACAAGGTTTAGGCTTCAAGTTGTCTAGACGTTCTTATTTTGAGGTTTGATGAATTGCTGGAAAGTATTAATGGTTGAGTGAGAGGTTGGAGGTTGGATAGAAATTAGAATAGAAAGGTTGAAAAGTAATGAGTAGCTATCGCATTGACGGCTTATCAGTTCTTTTGATGAGTATAGTATATGAGTTAAGTATTATGATTGGTTTTAAGGGAAGAATTCTGGTTTGAGAGATTCAAATTGAGTGTGGTAGCTGGCTGATTGGCCTACATACCCACTTCATCTCTGTCCATTTCTTAAGACTCATGTTTCCTTTTCCTATAGTCTACCAAATAACTTTTGTTACCCTTACGGAATTTCTTCATCTCGTTGTACAAAAGAGGAGTGTTGTTGAATCTAGAGAATGTCCGAGATTCTCGGGTGATTACCCCTTCATCTCACATTCTCCAGCTTAACCTTATTTGTTCAGCGCCTGGGCATATACTTGCACTCATACATACACCTGCATCCAACTACTCATCCAACTATACAAACTACCCAAATCTATAACCAACTCACCGAGATTTGTCCAACCTCGTGTTCTTGTGTTACAGATTCTGCCTATTCATTCATTTATTCAATCATGTGCGACAATTTGAACTTATTAACCTTTGATATACTCTGAGAGAAACACGCACTCCATTACTTAAACTTACGCAATTCCATCTCTCTTATCCGTCCATTTCTGATTCATTTAAGAAAATCAATAAACTTTCGAAATAATCCTAGACAAAATCCGTGCTGTTGCATCGCGGCGCTGCGCGGGAAATCGCAAGGGGGGATAAGTATCTTTAAGAAAAAGTATCTTTCCCAAAAGAAATGTAGACAAACCTTTCAACAAACCAGTCATGGCAGATGCGACAGAGACGGGAAATAGAGTGAGACAACGTCGAGCAAGTCGACCGAAAGTAAAGACAGGATGTAATAATTGCAAGTAAGTTTTTTCATACTATTTTAGCAACTCTGGGGTTTGCTTTTCTCGTATTTTAGAGTTAAACTTCCCCGCGTCCCATAGTAGGACGTACGGACGCTATGCGCAAAACGACGATGGTAGCAAGTAATCAAGGTTTTGGCTAATTCACGGATCTTTTCTTCCCTTTATAGGAATCGAAGAGTTAAATGCGATGAAACGAGACCTCAATGTACGAAATGTGTTAGATCTGGAAGACAATGTGATGGTTATCCGGCGTATAATCCGAAGAATAGACATGTCAATAACATTCTCCCAATTGCTCCACGACCGAGTAATAATGCTGGATTGGAATCAAATTCAATATCATCCAACAATTCCATAATAACCTCGAAATCTCCTGGTTTGACAGCACTCATTCCTAAGAAATCAGTGCGTTTCATTGGTATCAATAAACCTAAATCAATCCGTTCATTAACACCTCCATCCCCATCAACCATCAATACCATCGAAATCGATTCCGAATTAATTCGACCACCAACCCTCGGTCTCGCGTTTAACGCAGAAGAAGGTCAATATTTCCAAGTCTTTCGCACTCACACCGCGAGCGAGTTATCCGGATTCTTCGATTCCGAATTTTGGATGCGTAGTGTACTCCAAGAATCGCATTCCGAAGCATCAATCCGACATGCCGTAGTAGCCCTCGGAGCTCTCTACAAAACATTAGAAAAAGTGACCGAATCACCTCCTGGATCCCCAAATTCCAGCTCTCAAAGTATTTCTTCTGGGGATTCCGCACCTACTCATTGGAATTTTGCATGGGAACAATATGGAAAAGCTGTGACGCGCATGCGGCAGAGCATTGAAAATAATGAAGTGAGATCCCAACGAACGATATTGATCTCTAGTGTTTTGTTCACTTGTTTTCAATCGTTTGTGGGGGATCATAAAGCTGCTATTAGACAAGTACAAGTAGGATTGGGAGTTATGGAAAAACAACGTCGGGAAAGGAAAAAATTGTATATTCAACGCGAAGATGATATTGTGGAAGAAGAACTGGGACAGATGTTTACGAGAATGGCCATTCAGGCCAAATCTTACGACATGGCATTTCACTTCCCAGCTCCGTACGTTATCCGTCTTTCCACCAATCCAAGTATCGCCAACCCAGTATCATCACACTCCGGACCTCCATCTCCATCAACGACCAATTCTCCAACGAATCTCGATTGGAGATACCATGTATCACAAGATCCCACTCTATTAAACCCACCCAGCCCATCCGATAGTTCAACGGGCACAATCTCTTCAATCGAAGCACCGATCCCCGAAAGTTTCCCCAACGTGTACGAGGCGAGATTAGTACTCGATGCTCTTTGCGAGAGAATCATGCGGTATAATGAAGAGCTCGTGGGTTTCTACACCGTATCCAATAACATCCTTCCTGCATCCATCAAATCCAATGGATATGGTTTCGGACGTTCCCTCGAGCAATGGCAAACTACATTCTCTCCTCTCCTCGCCAAACGTCGGGCGCCTGGTACATCGACTACGGAACGAGCGGGAATCATCGTGTTACAGATGACATGTATCATGACGCGAATCCTCGTCTTCACGGCATTCTCGGCCAACGAAATGGATTTCGATCAATTCCTTCCGATATTTAAAGAGATCAATGATTTAGCCAAGGAATTAATCATAGATGAGGAATTGGCATTGGCGCAAGCGAGATGTGGGGAGGCTTGTAGACATGTTAGTGTTAGTGTGGGGAAGGGGATGAGGACTCCATTTGGTGTTAAGGTTACGAGTCCTCGTGCTAGTCCTGGACCTGGGGGTCATCATTCGAATTCCTCGCATCATGAAAATTATTCCCACATCAAACCATCATTTGCACTCGATATGGGAATTATCCCCCCACTCTTCGTGGTAGCGACGAAATGTCGAAATAGGAAATTGAGACGTGAAGCGATTTCGCTATTGACGAGTAGTCATCGGAGAGAAGGAATGTGGGATTCGCGATTGTGTGCGGGAGTGGGCAATTGGATTATGAATGTGGAGGAGGAGGGATTGGATGAATATGTTCGAGGGGCGGCGAGTGAGAAGCAGATTGTGGAGGGGAGGAGGAGGGTGATGGTTACGGAGATTGAGTTTAATCTTGAGAGGAGGTGGGCTATGTTGAGGTGTGGGACGAGGGGGGTTAGGAAGGGGGATTTTGATCCGAGGGCGAGGGAGACGCCGGTTTGTTGGTAGGGAGGTTGAGGGG
>NGKG01000019.1:781740-799557 GCA_002162505.1 Myriosclerotinia scirpicola | reverse complement strand
GGAGGGAGGAGGGAGGATTTGTACAACGAGTATCAAATTGACAGTAAGTACCAACGTTCGGCTTCCTTTCTTCGGTTCGAGTTGACCTATGATTAGAATTACAGTAATTTGTACGAGTTGCGAGTATTTGGGACTTGTCTTGTGGAACAATATTCACATCCCAAATGCTGTACCGGGACTCAAAGTCTCAAAAACGATTCATACAACAAGCAACACGACAGCACGACAGCACGACAGCAATTGAATTATGTCACACAACCAACGATATCCTTCTTTGATAAGGTTCACACCAGGGGTATAGAGGCATAGCGTCAAACTATATTAAAGTTCTTTTGGTACAACTCAGGGTCTGATTCATTAGTTTTAGCTATTTAATTAGGTTTAGCGTCAATATTATCACGCAAGATATCTCCAAATCGCAACATTTTCCCCAAAACTTCCCCAAGTAAAGCAATGCATCCACGACTCACAACATCCACAACATCCACAACATCCACATCCACCACCAGCCTCCAGGTTAGTTAGATATACGGAGAACCTAGAAGAAACTCATCACTGCTTTGTTGATCTTCCCCCCTCCATCCTATTCCAAATATCCCCAAATTTATATACAAGTCAGTCGATCAATCCACTCACCGCCAGGTAATCTAAAGAGGTGATTTCATATATCTGTTCCTTTCTCCTTCATTCACCCTTCGACCTCCTTCCTTCTTCTTCCCGAGGTCTTCCCTCTTTCAAAATACATATATTCACTACTTTTCCTATATCAAACTACTCCAGGGCTCTTCCCGTAGTTTGTATCTTACTCATCTCATACTTCTCTCAATCACATCATTTCCCCAGAGTATTGCATCTTTCTATATTACCCCTCCATAATACCAACAAAGAAGTTCCCCATATACTTCATTTGAAACTCAAACTCACAACAGTATACACAACGACGTCGTTTCTTGACCATATCTAGAGTCAAGAAACAATATCATCATGGCTCCAGATTTGAACACCGTTCCTTCTTCTCCACGATTGGAGAAAAAGTCAACCTTCCCTTTCAACAACATCAACAATATGCCTTCAGGTTCGAAGCCAAACATTTTATACATTATGGCAGATCAGTTGGCAGCACCTTTACTAAAGATGCATAATCCAAAATCACAAATCAAAACACCAAATCTTGATAGTCTTGCGAAAGATGCTGTCGTCTTCGATTCAGCATATTGTCCCTCTCCACTATGCGCTCCTTCTCGAATGTCTATGGTAACTGGTCAATTACCTTGCAAAATTGGTTCATACGATAATGCCAGTTCGATCGATCCTTCTACTCCAACATACGCACATTATCTACGAGCAGCAGGGTATGAAACTACATTGGCAGGAAAGATGCACTTTATTGGAGAACAATTACATGGTTACGAGAGTCGTTTGACCAGTGATATTTATCCTGGTGATTATGGTTGGGCAGTCAATTGGGAAGATCCAGATAAAAGATTGGAATGGTATCACAATGCTAGCTCTATCTTACAAGCTGGTATTTGTGTGAGAAGTAATCAATTGGATTATGATGAGGAGGTTATGTATAAATCAACTCAATTCCTGTATGATCATGTTCGTAAAGGACCAAATACCAGACCATTCTGCATGACTGTAAGTTATATTAATTCTTTTGATTTTATTTTTACTAATATCTTACTTCAGGTTTCCCTCACTCATCCTCATGATCCTTACAATATCCAAAAGAAGTTCTGGGATCTTTACGAAGGTGTTGATATTGATCTACCAGAGGTCAAAATTCCACAAGAAGAATTAGATGCACACAGCAAACGTCTATTGAAAGTTTGTGATCTTTGGGGTAAAGAGTTTACAGCTGATCAAATCAAGAGAGCTAGACGTGCATACTATGGAGCAGTCAGTTATGTTGATGATTGCATCGGAAAATTACTTCAAGTTTTGAAGGATTGTCGACTTGATGAAAACACAATTATTGTTTTCAGTGGTGATCATGGTGATATGCTTGGAGAACGTGGTCTTTGGTATAAGATGTCTTATTTTGAGGCATCTGTTCGAGTACCTCTTCTCGTTCATTATCCAAAATATTTCAATGCTCATCATGTATCAGAGAATGTCTCTACATTGGATATTCTACCAACATTGGCTGATCTTGCCAATATCGAATTATGGCCTGGTCTACCAATGGATGGTTCATCACTTTTACCACACCTTCAATCACGTCCAGGTGGATCTGATACAGTTTTCGCGGAATACTGTGGTGAAGGTACTATTTCACCAATGATGATGATTAGACGTGGACCATGGAAATATATCACATGTCCAGCTGATCCAGATCAACTATACAACCTTGACGATGACCCCAAGGAAGTTATCAACCTTGCATCTCTACCCGCCAAACATCCACTCATGACCGAAGAAACCATCAAATTCTTGAAAGATTTTCAAGCCGAAGCTGCAGCTAAATGGGATTTCGAAAAGATTACCAATGATGTTTTACTTTCTCAACGTCAAAGACGTCTTGTTTGGAGTGCTCTCAAAGTTGGTAAATTTACTAGTTGGGATTATAATCCAAATGATGATGGTCGTGAGAAATATATTCGATCACATATTCCACTTGATGATCTTGAACTTCGAGCTAGATATCCACCTGTTGATAGTCAAGGAAGGGATTTAGCAGGTGTTGGTATGGGTGGATCGGGTGCTGGTGGTATGGGAAGTGTGGTTTATGATCAAGCTGGTGCTCATGGTCAATAATCCATTTACATTTTTACAGCATTGCATATTTGATACTCAAGCGGGCGTTGGATTTTTCCATTTTATGATATACTGCGCAGCGTTCATGGCATATACCAAAATGAGGTTACATTTTTAGTTTTTTGATATGGCTTTACGAAGGGTTTTATGGGATGATATGAGATCATGAAATGGGATGTGATGGAGATGCATGGTAGAAAAGTGGAAATGGGAAATGGGAAATGGGGAAGATGATTCAAATCTTAGGAGCGGCGGATTCTACAGGTCAGATGAGGGTCAGCAATGAATAAATTAGCATGGTCTACTGGCGATCGGGTTGAATTGCGATGAGCTTAAATAAAATGAAATCATATCATGTGAAGTTTTTGATTGTATGTGCCATTATTATTCATAATGTACCTCTTAAGACCAATGACGAGGCGATAATCCTAAGATCTCTACGCACCTTTTGGAATAGTTGTCCTACTATCATAATTTTATCAGATGAGAATATGAGAATGTTCATCGCTCTCTATTAATTTTCATCTTATTCTGTAAGTTTACACTGAGCTTCTACGAGCGGGGAATCATATCCATGGATAATTCAGCGCTTGCCAAATCTCATCTTTCTAGCCGAATCAGAATCAAAATCCTATAAATACCCTCCCATCTTCCACCATCATTTTCTTTCTTCAATCCGATCTACACATAGAATTTAGAAAGGGATCTATGTTTCAGATCAATGGAAATCAGTGTAGTATTGACTCGATACCTGCTGGCGTCGTTGGACTGAGTAATATTAATCAACGGGAAATTTTTGATTGCATTTCTTGTATTCGAAGACGGGGCTAGATGAGATGAGGATGTTTTCTTGTTGTTGGTGTTTGTTGTTGGTGTTTGTAATAGTAGTTGTTGTTGTTGGGAGTCTAGGAGTACTGACCGGGTTATGGAGATTTTTGATGTTGGTGTGTTTTTGTTGTGTTTACTGTTTATTATTTCTATTCCCTAGCAAATCTTGCTGGTAATCGTTATGGCTACGAGATATTAGGTAATGGGTGGTGATGCCAGGTTATGAGGGTGTGCTGAGTGGAGGGTGTTTTGGTGAGATCCCTACAATTTGGATGCATGCCCGCTGGGGCACTCAAATCTTCTGCTTCTTTAATAAGATCGACGTTTTATGAACGCTGACAGAGTGGGAGGGGGGGGACAGGGCGAGAGGCTAGTTAGCGCAGTGCTGATGGATTGATGGGCTTAGTGGTTTTTATTTATTTGACTACAATTGGGTGGTGGAGATACTGGGGGGTGTTGGATGGGTATTATTGAGAATGGGGGAAAGAAGGGGGTATAAAACGTGATGCAAGATCATACAATTCAAACTATCAAGTTGATTCGCATACGATACGTTAAACTTTGTAGGGTTTGATGTCATTTCCATTGCCCTGATGAGGACAATCATTGTTCAACCTTGAATGAACATTCACTTGTGATCGGTCATTTAGTTGTCGTTGTCACTAATAACTTCATCATTCTTGTAGCTCTCGCTAGCGCCCCTTTTTTCTCATCGCTACCTAGGTACCTAGGGGAAACCTGTCACTACCTGTGCGGGTCACCAAATCACCAGCAGGAGGGTTGTCCCAGATTTATACAAATAGTGAGATATCCAATATTACAAATCGTTCGCTGCTCAGGTGTCATTTGCTCCCTGAATCGACTCCCTGAGAGTGAAACATTTTGAAAAATCTTCCATTTTGTTGGGAATCAAAGAACTTCACGGAAACTCGAGCTTTTATACTGGGTTATGTTCCCAATGTTCATAGAAGAGGAGTAAGTGTATAGATTTTGATGCTTCAGGACCAGCTTTGATTCCACGTATCTCCGTCTGCCATGCCTATCCGGCTCATCCTCAAAGTATATAAATCATTCATCTACTCTATTATCCTAGAGCAAAATACAACATGATAGTCGAAGAAGAATACAAGGAATATATTAACCTAGTCCCTTAAAATGTTATTCGATTCCTTGAATATCTTATTGAAGTAGCGTGTGTGGGAATTAAACCACTTGTAAGAATAAAAAACATGCCCAAGTCTGAAGAAGACAAGAGGAGAGGAATATGGGATGATGACAACGACAGCTAGATTGCTATACGACTGAGAATGACGATGCTGAACAGATAAACAAACAAACAAACAATAACATATAACCAACTTTACCTCCTTATCCGTCATTCACTTCGCCCTTCCGCAACAATCGAATCACAATCCCCAGCACCCCCAGCGCTCTACACAACCCCTGCCCCCGCATATCCCACACCCTGACCTCCTGCTTCCCAATTCCCTATCGTCGATCATGGTCCATGGAAAAGGTATAAAAGTCACATCTAATCATCTCCATAACCTCATCACAACCTGCAAAAACACAATCTGCAGCATTGTATTTCCCCTTCGTACAGGAATCTTCGCACCACTCGATCTAATCAATCCCCCCCCCTCNNNCCCCCGAGTTTTCTTCTCCTCGTGCCTCCGTCTTACTTCCGCTTCCATTCATGATTCGATATCGCTGGGCTGGGCTGGCTTAGTTGTAAGTACTCGAGAATACTGTGTCCAGCGTTGGGAAGTATGATAATAGTGACAAATAGTGACAGTGGTGAGCGTCGTGAGATGACGATACTAGAACGCAGCAATTGGACAAAACCACCTCCACCGAAGAGACCGCAGGTTATTACCAACATATTCTTATTCACCCCCCTCTACTCTCCACTCGCAATAAACAACAACAACAAATTCGTTCTCCATTTAGTCCCCTCGACCTCCCATTATAAACACCACCAACCACCAACCACCAACCACCAACTACCAACTACCAACTACCAACTACCAACTACCAACTACCAACTACCAACTACCAACCACCAACCACCAACTACCAACCTCACACACTACCCCCCCTCAACTCTAACCCCGTGTTCGCTCTAGCTAACTTCTAACTCAACACCATAGCTGCCATTATATTTCTCTAGCCAAGACTATACCTCATCACCAAGTACAAAAGAAGTATGCTTTTATATCCCCAAAGTGATTCCTAATCGGCGAATAAACCTAATGCCTCAAAATTAGTAGACCTTCCTCTTCCCAGAGACCAACCAAATATTTTAAAATAACCATGCAGTTATGAAAATTCCTCGCATTGTCTTCATTAAATTAGTTGGCCCACAAACACTAACTAGGTATCTATCCAGTCCGCCATTTCTTTTACACGATCATTTCGATTTTCTCTTCCTCTTCCCATCAATCTGTTCATCCTCCGCCGCAACATCATCAGCCTTCCTCTTCTTATCTTTCTTAGCCTTCTTCTCCTTCTTAACCTCTACCTCTACCTCCTCAACCTCATCCTCATCCTCATCCTCATCCACCTTAACCTTAACCTTTTTCTCTTCCTCAACCTTCTTTTCCTTCTTAGCTTTCTTTCCCTCACTCTCCTCCCCCAAACTTTCTCTCTTCCTCTTCCTCTCCTTCTCCTTCTTCTCCTTTTTATCCTCCTGAGCCTTCATACCAGCCTCAACCTCCGCTTGTAACTGTGCCTCCATAGCTTGAAAATTAACCTCTTCCTCCTCAATTTTCTTCTCCGTCTCACTCTTCTTTTCCTTTTCCTTCTTCTCCTTCTTACTCTTCTTTTCCTCAGACTTGGATTTCTTCTTATCCTTCTTATTCAATTCGGCTACTGGGGTTGGCATTGTATCGACGACGAAATAAGGGTTTGATTCCACCTCAACAGGTGCATTGGTGGTTGGCTTTTCGACTTCTGAGGCTGGTGCATCTTCCATTTCAACATCTTCATCTTCATATCCTGTATCTTCTACCGAGTCGGAATCGGAATCGGAGTCTGAGTCGGAATCTGAGCTATCACTATCACTACTCTCGTCGTTTTTGGTAGTACCGTTTTTCTCCGCAGCTAAACGAGCATCGAGTTGTGGTATAAGAGGTTCATAAGTTGTGCCAAGAACACCCAAACCTTTTCTATCCTTGATCAAACGAGGTGGTAACTATTTAAACCCAATCAGTAAATCAAAACTTTCCGAGTAAAAAACCAACAGCAAAGAACCTCTATAACTCACAATAAACTTCGCCATCTTTCTCCCACTAACAAGCGTATCCCTCCCCCGATCCAACAAACCACAAAGAATTCTCCAAGGCCCATCCTCATTCAACTCCCACTCCCTCTTCTCCTCCTCCCCCAAATTATTCATCTCACTCTTCATAGCCTGTTGAACCCTATCCAACGTCTTACAATGCGCCTCTAGAACCCCCAAATGTTTGCGGAAAAGTGCGCCCCATTTCGCATGTACAGATCGATTCATCAATGGAACTTCAGGTTTGTCGGTACGATGAGGATCTTTATCTTTTGGAAGTTTGGCTTTGCGAACGCGCTGTTCCTTGGGAATCTTGGGCTTCTTTTCTTTCTTGGGTTTGCCTACCCGTTCGTTGCTATCATTGCGACCCATGATGAAGCGCGAATTGTAAGGGAAATTGGTTGGTAGTCTATATGTTTAAAAGGATTGTGGAATGCGAAAGATATCGTTTCTAGCTGCGACAGAATAGTATTTCGAAAAACTCTCTCCAATTGCGCGCAATGGATTAAATAGATGGACTGTAAATAAAAAAGTTGATTCTGGAAAAACTTCTTTGCAGCTCTGTGACAAAATAATTTTTGCGGGACCAAATTCTTGGCGGGAGGCTGGTGTGGCTGGAAAGCGAGGCTGGAGTATAGTCACGTGTATTATGGACTTGGCTTTTACTCGGCGTGATAGCTACTGTTTTCAAAGTACTGTACGACGTATTGGACCAAAATATGGTTGCTGGGAGCTGGAAGCTGGTTAGATGCAGTATATTGA
The DNA here is from genome assembly GCA_002162505.1 of Myriosclerotinia scirpicola. Classification (NCBI taxonomy): domain Eukaryota; kingdom Fungi; phylum Ascomycota; class Leotiomycetes; order Helotiales; family Sclerotiniaceae; genus Myriosclerotinia; species Myriosclerotinia scirpicola. The sequence goes on along the minus strand of NGKG01000019.1, from coordinate 791,927 downwards.
TTTGTACTAGTTAGCTAAACAGCTTAAGTTGTTACCTTGAAGTAACTGCTGCTGTGTAATCAATATAGATTGCCCGTAGATTCAAAGTAAACTGATTCCCATTTGAGACTGAAACTGCTATCAAATGGTATCATTCATTAAATTTGTAAGAATATCTTATGGTATACGCGGCAATTTTCAATATCCATGTTCTGCCCTCATTGCATACTGCTTGCCCTTAGACTAGCTGCTGTCATTCTCTTGATATCATCCAATCCATGACCCTTTTCGATCAAACCTCTTATGACCTCATCATAACTCAATCGCCCTTATTGCCTCGCGCACAACTAAAGCTGGCAGCAGCCTATGCAATATGCGAAGAGATCCATGCTTTCGAACCCAATAAAAGAACTCCGTCGCTATGCACATTGCAATATGCGCTCAATTGCCTAGAAATCCAAAATTCGACCTCCACCTCCACCTCAACCCCAATGGCCTATATTGTAATTCCCATTGCAAATTGCAAACTCAGTCAAAGACCATATGAGCGTCTCATATTATTCATATAACTTGGCCATTGCATCCCAACTATCCAGTAAACTTCTCTTCGTTGTAGTATTAGTTATATCCAAATTTCCCAAACTACACCAATTGTTGACATCCTATTTCCAAAATGTTAGTCTGATTTCAACAAAGGGACATAACCGAGTAAAATAAGGGGAAAACTTACAATACAACTCAAATACTTGCACCAACCGCAAGTCTTTCTATAGATATAGAAGTTGTTCAAAAGTAAAATAAACACAACGAGGACAAAAACCAAAGCCGCCAATCTCAAAAGTAACCAAGCCCACCATGCAGGTTTTCTTCCTTTAAAAAAACCAGTAGGATTCTTGAATAGACTAATGATTCCACGATCACCTTTGCTATCTTTACTAGCGATAGGTGCATATGGTGGATCTGATTGACCGGTTCGCATTCGTAAAGAATTTGGGGAACGAAGGATGGATAAACCGAGAACTAGACCCATAAGGAATCCTCCAATATGAGAGAAATTATCGAGACCGGGTAAAAGACCTAAAACGAATGATATGACGACATCGAGGGCGATGAAAGCTAATTCTTTCCAAGGACTAACGCATTCTTGCCATTTGTATAATAAGTCAAGAAGTGTAAGAGCAATGAGACCAAAGAGAGCACCAGAGGCGCCTGTAGATGATATTCCACTCGCGGCGAAATTTCCTCCGAGTATAAATCCAAAGATTCCACTAGAGATGTAGACCAAAAAATATCGAATGGGTCCAATCAAAATCTCCATTTCCTTTCCCATGGTCATTTGAAGAAGCATATTGAAACCGATATGAATAATTCCGGCGTGAAGGAACATGGGTAAGATAAATCTATACCATTGATCTGGTGTTGCTCCAACTCCTCCAAATCCGCAAAGTTCACTTATTGTACATTCAGATGCTGAAGTAGTTGTATTTGGACATTGCCAGCTTAGGGCATTTAGATCTGGTATTCCAGTCATATTGTGCATACATGGTGTAAATCTTGAGCCCATATTGATCACCACGTATGATGATGGACCAATCATAACGTTGAAAGAAGGATGTATTTCGATGGGAGATCCAGTAAGTTGATCTATTTAATATTAGTACTCATACCTAAACGTTTCTTCAAGATACTTACAATTCTTGACAATTTCCACAATAAATACTATCACTTGTATTAATGTGAGAATATATGTAACGAAAGGAATACCCTTTTTCTTATTGAGAAGCTTCATAGCTTGTGCATCACTCATTCTATTTTTCTTCTTATTCTGCAAGTGTGAAGGTATTCCTGATTCTCCTTCATCGTATACATGATCGTTGAGGTTCGGATCGTAAATATGATCTCTTGAAGCGTCCTTTCCTGATAATTGTGGATTTTCTCGTAAAGGTATATCTTCTCTAGAATAACCCGAATCATCTTGTGGTTTACCTCCTCCACCTTGTCCATAATATTGTGAATCTTGGCCCAAGCTATTTGAGCTATCGTGTGGTCCATGTGGCGGCACATTTGGTGCTGGATATACATGATCATCGAATGGAGCTTCGAAGGGAGATACTGGCGACGTTGCTTGAGGTCTTGTTGATCCTACTCGTGAAGAAATTGAACCTTGTCTTGAAGGTACTTGAGAATGATATGATGGAGGTACTGTATGTTGTTGAGATTGAGTGTCGAATTGACTATGATATGGTTGTAATGGTTCTTCATGTTGATGTTGTTGTTGTTGTTGATGTGAAAATGAGTTGTAATAATCGTTTGCCGCCATGATTTCTGTGGTTGGGCGTATCTGTTGACCGTTCGTATGGATAGGTAAGTAGAATCGTTCTTCATATAAAAAGAAAGTCGAAGTTGCGATCGTCTGAAGATTGTACAAGCCTGAAACAGGAGATCCCAAAGGTAGAAGAAGTGCAGCTTTTTAGCTGAAAGTTCAATGAATGTGGAGATTAGGAAGATGTCAAAATGATGATTTAGTGGTGCTCAGTACGAAACACTCTTTATATGTAGGTAGGTACCGTCTAAACTCAATTATAAGGAAAGTCACTAAACCCTTTTCGATTTAAGGTTTCCTGGAGTCGAAAGAAAAGTGGATGAAAAATGATCAAAAGTGGATAAAAATGTAAGCAAATTGTTATCCACTTTGATCAAATTGTTATCCACTTCAATCATTCCTTCAATCGGAACGTTTTCTAATATCCAGCTCACCTAACCCAGCACTAACCAATCGGGTTTAGTGACTTTCCTTATAATTGAGTTTAGACGGTATTGATTGATTGATTAGATTTTGACTTTCGATGAGCTGGCGTAATGATAAAAAAATTAACGGATGGAAGAGTAGAATCTTTTGAGCCTCGTAATGATTCTAGGCTGAGTGAGTATATCGTTACTGTATTGTATTATTGTCTGGAAGCACTGCCTCGACTGAGGGATGTTGAACAGGTAGGTAGGTAATGGCTGGCGCTGTGGAGAGAATCCGAGAGATTACTCGATCGGAAAGGTATCTGTTTTTGGGTTGTTCCCGTTTCAGAACCAACGTCAAACCAAAGAAACTTGTACCTGAGCTACTGTAGTCTGTAGTCTGTAGGGTCTTGGGTCTTTTAGTACCTAGGTACGGTCAATATCGTTTAATTATATATCATGCGATGAATGAGTAGATGGATAATTAACATCAAAAAGTATAGAAATGAAGGAATGAATTCGTTCCCTCTCAAGATTGTTATATCATCAAAAACACCGTGTTTCACATTTGACGACTGCACTGATTCACGAACTCGCGAGCCACTCTCTCCACTTCACCAACTTCCATTCCCTCAGTTATTCCAATAAGGCTGGACTTTTCTAACACAGAGCTCCAGCTAGGTATGTAACATTTTCGCGTCGCTCTTGGCAACTCGAATTTTCAGTGGACCGGGACTACGCAAAGTTATAAAAAAAGATGGAGATATAGGAAGATCTTATCCAATTAAATTAATTGATATACCGGGTTGATCCGTACTTTGTTTCTATTTACATCTCAAAATAGTGGCTGTGAAATGTAAACAAGGCTAGCTAGCTAGTTTTAAAGACCACCTGCTCAGAGAGAATCAATCTTTTCATCAAAATCTGTTTATCGAAATCCAACCCCTAATATCAATCTTAAAGAAATTCCCTTCCAAAGGAACCTCTAAACCTATATTGCTCCAATATAGTTCTTCATGAGCTTCGCCGCCCCTAGACACATCAAGAATTCATCCATCTAATGATCACGAGTGTCCAAGTCGTATTATATCATCCTCTTCATCCATAACAAACACCATGTCATCTCTAATTGATTGTATATCATAATCGTAAAACATATATCATGCAGCAATACTCCGTGTCGTGTGTGTGGACATGTGCAAAAGGGAAAAAGAAATCTTGCGCCGCTAGACTCGTATGAGTATTGGTATGGGTATATTATGTGCTGCCGCTCGACTCGTATGAGTATTGATATGGGTATATTCTGTGCTGAAAACTCGATGCCAAAATAAAAATTATAAATTATAAGTATGTGCAATTTTCCTGTAGTAGTCATTTGTCAGCCAAAATTGCTGTCTGAATTTCATGGCTCAATTCCCAGGACACAATGCAGCTGGATGGGCAACAGATCACACAGTTCCTGTCGGACTGGGTGCTTTTGTGTTCCCTGAACCCGTTCGTTTTGATGCAAGAACCTCTTCCTATTCGAAGTTTGATACTACTTGGGAGACCCCGTAGTGTTGACGACTCGCAATTGAGGTATCCAGAAACTCTATACTCACATTATATCGCAACAGGCATGACGATCTCATATCCCATATCTGTCATCCTATTCCAAGCCGAACTCGTGTTCCCAACAACCGCCCTGCTTACATCTCCCATAGTCACTTTAAGTTGATCGTTCGGTACCGCATACGACAAGATTGTCCTTCGGGCAATTCGAAAGACAAAGTGAGGTAAGCAGGATAATAGACAATATCCCACGAGGCCCAAAAGTAAAAGAACGATCGAATTCATAATCAGTTTCTCTCCGGGAGTCAGAACGTATGCCGAAAACGTAACCTCGTATCGATAGTACATGAGGTGAAGCTCATAAACTAAGCTTTCCATCAAGGATGCTTGTTCACGACGTTTGGGTGTGACAGGAAAGGAGTATGAGTGGTAGGACATCTTTACTGTAATGAAGCACCGGATATTCGAGGTTGTGTTGAGTAATGTAAGACTTTGAGATGAGTGTGATTAAGTGGGATGGCTTAATGTATAGAATTAAGTCGAAAAATGAGGGGTCAAGATTTGGGGTAAGCGTCGAATAATGAGATAATGTCGGTTGCGTGTGGAATTCTGGGGATAGGATATGAGATTTCAATGACACTCGAACTGTACCTAGTATCCTCTCAAAGACAGACGAACCTTGGGGATGAAAAAACATAGAGATGAGAATGCATATATACAAGACAAAAACCACAACAGAAAATTTCTTGACCGGAGAACATGACGCCTCCCCTTCTCCTTTGGTGATGTAATCATTTTGGGACAACATACGTAGCTTCAAAAACCAGTTTGATACTTATATGCCAATATTTCGAGTCATAAACTTCTGATGCATGGATTGCGTTGAATGATAATACTTATTATTGGTCAACGCCCTTCCTCCGAAGTGGAAATAGGAAAAGCTTGGCTCCGGAAAGTAGGGAAACATTGATGAGAACAGCTATATCGAGCGGAGTCAACGGATAGGAGATATATCGTATGACAGAAGACTGAACACTGTTCTTGAGGCCCGGCCATCCGGTTTCTGTAGCAATTTTTGTACTCGGGTTCGATACCCGAGCCGTATACAGTTCTAGTCTTGAGAAAAGGCCTGCACTGCATCATGTGCATAAGAAGATCCGGATCTCCATCTTCATCGAGGGGACGTGCTTTTATGATAAAGAATATGGGGTAAAGCAGATATGTAGATCTAAGGCTTGTATTAGGAATACCATCGAATTTGTAGCAATGATGCAATCTCGAGTTCAAGCGATGAACACCAACCTCTACCAAGAATTGGGCCTCGAACTGGCTTTAGTTTGACAAGTAAAAGATCTCGAGAGTCGAGATGTTCTGTATGCAAGTTGTGTTGTATGGATCCATGTTGAGTGCCAAAGTTGGAAAGGTTTTATCCTAGTACAGAGTAGATGTTTTACTCCCATAATCTCATCAGCCCGTCTTATTAGAAGTCGATTTGCCGCTAGGCTCACGTGAAATGAAGATAAGATAAGATAAGATGGATCATGGCTAAGATGCTGCTTACTTAATCACAGCCACATATTTTAGCCACAACTGCGGAAGCTTTCACCCCCTTGTCCACTTTAAATCACGTCGCGTCCACACCACGCGAAAAGCAATTGTCGCGAAAGTTATATTGATGTCCATGATCTAAAATTCGATAGTCAAATTCCTATCAACAAAGTCCCCAATTACAACTCTCCTTCTAACAGCATAGGAGCTGTAGAACTTTCACAATGGCTCCATCAAGAGTTCCCCAAAAGCGAATCTTGGGTGAAGCAAAAAATATCCAACAAAGCAATATCCCCTCATCTCCTCCATCTGCGGCTAAGAAACGAAAGTTAGAACCAGTTGCTTCATCACCTGCAGCAGCTAGATTCAAGAGTTCACAGAATGGCCCCAAGGGAAAGCTGGCTTCTAGTCAGCCTAGTCATTTCGAATCGGAAGTATTGGAAAAGATGACACAAGATATGGAGAGTTTGAAGAAGAATAACTCGGAAAAAGATCAAGAATGGGCAAGGCCGAGGCTGGCAGACTTTAATCCGGAGGTGGACAATTTAATCTTTCAGCAGATTGAATGTGAGGAGGGTACTTATGATCATGGAAAAGCAACTGTGAAGTTATTTGGTGTTACTGAGGTAAACTTCATCCCAATTCCTATCGAGCCTGCAACTAATACCATTACAGACTGGTCACTCAGTTATGTTACATGTTAGAGACTTCCTACATTACCTTTACGTCGCCGCTCCTGTTGGTTTCACACATAAAGATTGTGACGGATTCAAAGCATACCTTGATGCACAAGTAGGAATGCATACACCTGCCATTCAATCCATATCGGTCGTCCTACGAGAGAATTTATATGGATTTACGGGAAATAAACAACACGCATTTATCAAGGTTACAGTTACGGATCCTAAATATATCAACAAAGTCAGGACAACTATAGAGGATGGTCGAGCAAATTGGAAAGGAATGTGGAGGAATGATGGAACTGGTCTTTTGACGTTTGATAGCATTCAATATGTTTTACGATTTATGGTTGATGTCAAGGTGGGTCTCTTAGAAATTCTTCCTCCTCCCCTTTCTCCCCTTCAACCTCTCCATTTCCCCCCTGTACTCTGGTCCGTCACATATCTAACCAATGATAGATTCATGGTATGTCTTGGGTCGAAGTGGAAGCAAAGAAATACGAAATAGTCCCGGAACATAATAGACAATCGAATTGTCAAATCGAAGCCGTAATGACATATCGAGATCTTATTGCGCATAAACCAGAAGGAGAATGGGCGAAAATGGCACCTCTACGTATTCTCTCTTTTGACATCGAATGCGCTGGTCGCAAGGGTGTCTTTCCAGAAGCAAATCAGGATCCTGTTATTCAAATCGCTAATATCGTTACTCGATACGGAGAGAAGAAACCATTCGTACGAAACGTCTTTTGTCTCGATACTACGAGTTTGATTGTCAATACACAAATTTTCGAATTCGAAAAGGAAGAAAAGATGTTGTCGAAGTGGAGAGATTTTCTTGAAGAAGTTGATCCAGATATCATCATTGGTTACAACATTGCCAATTTCGATTTTCCATATCTCCTTGATCGAGCCGAACATCTGAAGATCAAAAATTTCAGTCAATGGACTCGATTAAAGTCTATACACTCTCAAGCCAAAACCTCAAACTTCTCCAGCAAGCAAATGGGTAATAGGGATACGAAAGCTACCAATACTAATGGACGTCTTCAATTAGATCTGTTACAACTTGTTCAGAGAGATCATCAACTTCGAAGTTATACACTCAATTCCGTTTGTGCTCAATTCTTGGGTGAACAAAAGGAGGATGTTCATCATACCATGATTACGGAATTATTCAACGGAACCCCTGAATCCAGACGAAGATTAGCAGTCTACTGTCTAAAGGATGCTTATCTACCTCAACGTCTGATGGATAAGCTGTCATGTCTAGAAAATTATACGGAAATGGCCAGAGTTACAGGTGTTCCTTTTAATTTTCTTCTATCCCGTGGTCAACAAGTCAAATTTATCAGTCAATTGTTCCGAAAAGCTTTGGAACAAAAATTGGTTATTCCCAATCTTTCATCTTCTTCATCAGAGGAACAATACGAAGGTGCTACTGTTATTGAACCTACAAGGGGTTATTACAGTGTCCCAATTGCAACTCTGGATTTTGCTTCTCTATACCCAAGTATTATTCAAGCACATAATCTTTGCTACACTACATTACTCAAGAAAGATGTCGTGGAATCTCTGAATCTGAAGAAGGATGAAGATTATATCGTGACACCAAATGGAGATATGTTCGTCACTACAAAACAACGCAAAGGTCTTCTTGCACAAATTTTAGAAGAATTGTTGACAGCAAGAAAACAAGCCAAAAGAGAACTTGCTAGTGAGACAGATCCTTTCAAGAAGGCTGTATTGAACGGTCGACAACTTGCATTGAAAGTCAGCGCAAATAGTGTTTATGGTTTGACAGGTGCTACTGTTGGAAAGGTACCTTGTCTAGCGATTGCCAGTAGTACTACAAGTTATGGTCGTCAGATGATTGAAAAGACAAAAGCAGAAGTTGAGGCAAAATATACCATCGCAAATGGTTATTCTCATGATGCTCAAGTCATTTATGGTGATACTGATTCAGTCATGGTTAAATTTGGGGTGAAGGAATTAGCAGAGGCAATGAAATTAGGAGAAGAAGCTGCCCAATACGTTTCATCGAAATTCGTCAAACCGATTAAGTTGGAGTTTGAAAAGGTTTATTACCCATACCTTCTCATTAACAAGAAAAGATATGCTGGTCTTTATTGGACAAATCCTGATAAGTATGATAAGATGGATACGAAGGGTATTGAGACAGTTCGTCGTGATAATTGTCGATTGGTACAGAATGTCATTGAGACAGTACTAAGAATGATTTTGATCGACCAAGATGTTCAAGGAGCTCAAGAGTAAGCCCTCTATTCTCCCCTTCCCTCTTCCTCCTCCTCCTCCCCCTTCACCCTCCTCTCTCCTCCTCCTCCCTTCCACCTATTCACCCTACCCAAACAGTCAACTGACCCTCTATCTTAGCTACGTAAAAGACACCATCTCCGATCTTCTCCAAAACAAAATCGACATGTCCAAACTTGTCATCACCAAAGCACTCGCAAAGGCCGATTACACCGCCAAACAAGCCCACGTGGAACTTGCCGAACGTATGAAGAAACGTGATGCAGGATCAGCACCAACACTAGGTGATCGTGTCGCCTATGTCATCATCAAAGGTTCCGCCGGAGCCAAGAATTTCGAAAGATCTGAAGATCCCATCTTCGTACTTGAAAATAATGTCCCAATCGATACAAAATATTATCTCGATAACCAACTCGCCAAACCTCTGGGTAGAATATTTGAACCCATTCTCGGTGAAACAAAAGCCAATTCCCTCCTGGCAGGAGCCCATACCCGCGCTATATCCGTCGCAGCCCCCACCATCGGTGGTCTTATGAAATTTGCCAAGAAAACATCCACATGTATGTCCTGCAAGAAACCTCTCGTGAAATCTGATGAGAAGGATGGAGCGGTATGTACGGATTGTGCTCCTAGAATCGGAGAAATGTACCAGAAACAACTTAATAAAGTATCGGATCTGGAAGTCAGGTTTGGAAGACTGTGGACGCAATGCCAAAGGTGTCAGGGAAGTATGCATTGTGAGGTTATTTGTAGTAGTAAGGATTGTCCCATCTTTTATATGAGGATGAAGGCCAAGAAGGATGTAGAAGATGCGGGGAAGGAATTGGAGAGGTTTGATTATGATCAGTCAGCTTGGTGAAGGGTTTAAAAGGATGAGGGGGGTTTATTGGGGTTGTGATGGATTGCGGCTGTTGAAATATCACGGTATTGCAAGGCGTTTTGGGTGTATGTACGAGTCATCTTCTGGGAAAGATAGACTATGATCGGTGTTTCCATGGGTGTTATATATGTATCAATGACTGATTGACTTTTCTCACGCATATTATGGTATTAGGAGAAAGGAAGTAAAACCAATTAGATAGGAATGAAATATATGCGGTACAAATCTCTCTTTTATTTTTTTACCTACCAAGTCATCCATTCATTCATTACCTTTCATATCAAAAGAGGAATATGTATGATCGATCATACCTGAGTCGCTTTCGTGTCAAGAACTGTTGGTTTGGTTGGTGATATATGGGTTGGAAATTGGAATACTCGGGAGTTTATAAGTATTCATGCTAATTATGCATTTAGGAGAAGAAATAGCTTGATGGGGTGAATTAGGTGTCAACACCTATTTATTTTTAAATTCGTATTATAGTAATCTGTTGTTTTCTCATTATATCATACACAATATCAATATCATATCAGGTAACCTCACAT
>NGKG01000019.1:753246-775391 GCA_002162505.1 Myriosclerotinia scirpicola | reverse complement strand
ATGAAAGCTTACTCCAGTATAATCAATCCGAACCTATCGGAAAATTTCTTCAGACCCAGAATTCTGTCACGTCAAGAGTGGGACAAAATGAACCTGCATATCAATTCCGAATTCGTTCCTGGACCTCCGCGCCTTGAACAGGCTGAATGTAAATTTTTCTATCTTTCGTGCCAAGTATAAATAACGGGAAACAAATTGAAGGCCAATTGTTTGATCCAACTTGGCAATGAAATTATCATACTAATTTTTCTATTTCTCTTTGTGAAGTGTTCTGTCGATGATGTTATCTACAAATTATATACCAATTTTGTATTGTACTCCGTACAGATGTGATCTCCAACCTCCGATCTGTTGGAAAAAATTTGACAGTGTCTACTGAACCATGGTTGATAGCTCCTGATGTAAAACATTGTTCATATATTAATCTATTTCTGGGATCTCCCCCAGATTCTATTTATTCTTAAACTCTTTTCTCCCCCCCTCCCGCCTTGATCATTCCATCCACAATGTCACCATCTCCTTATCCAGAAGGCACACCTTACCGGGGTCATATCGTCTTCTCAATTGCCATATCCTTTACGGTTCTGGAAACCGTCTTTGTGGCACTACGATATTGGGCACAGTATCTTGCGAGGAAACCTTTTGGAGTGGATGATGGGTTAATTTTATTGGCATATTTGTTATGTATAGCCGGAACTGTTGTTGCTCTGAGTAAGTCTTTTATTATCTCTCCTTCCATCAATCTTTCAAAACTAACATCACCCTCCTAAAAGTTGGTGTTTCCACCGCTGGCGGACTTGGATACCATGTAATAGACGTCGCAACATATAATCCCTTAGCCCTAATCCTCTGGGCAAAACTCCTCGTCATAGGAGCAATAACCTACGTACTCTCCTGCTGCATTCCCAAAATCGTCATTTTATCCCTCTACCTCCGAATCTTCACCTCGAAATCCTCTCGCCTCACCTGCTACATCCTTATATTCCTCGTCGTATCCTTGGCTGTTGCGGATACTGTTGCAGCTGCAGTCATGTGTCTGCCATTGAATTATTTGTGGGATAAAAGTATACCTGGAGGACATTGTATTGATATTGCTGCGTTTTATCGCTGGGGAAGTTTACTGAATGCGGTTTCGGATGTGTTCATCTTGGTGGTGCCGTTGCCGACGATTTGGAAGTTGCAGGTGGAGAATAGGGTGAAGATTGGATTGACGATTACGTTTTTGACGGGCAGTATGTAAGTATATTCTTCTCTCTTTGGTATCATGCACTGTCATTTTTTGAGTTCGTGTACTAACATGACGTAGAGGAATGGTAACATCCATAGTCCGCTGCGTAGAATTTTTCTCCAATGACCCCATTGAAGACGGAACATGGAACGGCGTCACATTTCTCTACTGGTCCATCATTGAACCCGCCGTCTATCTCATCGCCGCCTGTCTCCCCTGCTACCGACCTCTGATCAAACCATTCACCAGAAAAGTAACAGACACACTTGCGAAAAGCAAACATTCGAAAAGTAATAGTGGGTATAGTGGGTATGGTACGGGGACGAGATCGATTCATAGATCACGATCTGATGATTTGGAGGGGAGGGATAAGGAGGATTATATATTAAAAGAGATTAGGATTGAGACGAGTGTGAGACAGAGTGATGAGGAGAGTTTGGTGGGGAATGGGCAGGGGAATTTTGTGGAGGTGAGGGGGAATGGTTATGGGGAGAGGTATGGAAGTAGGGGGAGGGTGTAAATGTATAGCATAGAAAAATTTAAAGACTTTTAGATTACAGGTTAACCTAATGAAGATATTTAAGGAATAATATTCGCTCATGTCCATTCAGTGGAGATGGATCAGTCACTATTGGCAATATCTCTCCAAACGTCAGTCTATTTCTTTAGATTCATCCGATTGAATTATGATTGCGAACTGAAGATGCACTATTTACTTCGTAGAAAAAATCTCCACACGACCGAACCAAGCTACTGTCATGCATTTTGGACCTGCAATAAATTGAGGCGGAATATACTGAGGCAGCATTTCTAATAGTCCGGATTGTAGGTATTCCAAGAACAAAACGTGGTGATTCTCAAGTTCGTCTGGAAAAGGCAAATCATTTGAAAGATTGAAAATAAATTACTCGAATATTCAAATTACTACAAATACTTAGATACTATTCAAATATTGAAGGCTATCCGGACTAATATCACATACCTCGTACTGGGGAAGTCGTCAATAAGAGCATATACAATTATCGATACAAACATAGCAATCTTACCCAGGCCGACTATCACATCCCAATAGCCTCTTTAGCCATCATCATAAACATAGTCAGTATATCTCTCATTGAAACCCATATAGCAAACATATAACCAGCGTACAAATCAACAGAATGTCCTTCTCACGAGATATGAATTATTCAATCACTGAGTTCTTTCCTAAATAACTTTGATATTCGGGTGCTTCTCCTTGTTAACTCTAATTATGTTGAGTAAGTTAAGGTTAAGCAAGAAGTGATATATATCATCTTTATATATGTATAGAAAATAGCCCAAGGGAGTATAAGACTTGATGATGTGTTATAACAACTAACATCTCATCTTGTCCATTGAAGCTATAAGTTTTGTATGTACAGTACCCTGGTGCATTCAATATCCAGATCCAACTCAACTTAAAATAGTCACCTCCACCTAACCAGTATACTCAAGTAAAACATGCAACAAAACAATTAAGACCATAAGTGAATATCAGTCATACAGCCCGTTGAATACTTACATACATACACGATTAGATAAGAAGATAAAAAGTGAATACCACCAAAAGGAGAAAGATCTCAAGCTAGATTAAAATTAAACTATTAAAGTAAAAATCATTCAAGTCCATACCAGCATGGTAGCATCGCACCAAAAGCAAGGGGCCTACCTATAGTAATTTATATATCCAGCTATCGCAGTACTCCTCGCATGATTAGATTAAACTATAACCTATACATTCATATATCATTTCGATCTCCGATCTAGCTCTTCTTTACATCTGGAAACCCTGAGATCTTTATTGGATTAATAGTCCAAGGAGTTGATAATTTGATTGTATAATCTGGTATACGGTGCGAAGTAGATTGGGAAATTGGGTAGATTAAGATTGTGGATTGTGAATATTGGGTTCAGTTCTGATAATAATGGCGGCCAAGGTCAGAGGAGAGTACTGTCTGATGTTTAGAATTTAGTTGAGTAAACAATGGTATTTACATGTGAGAATGAAGTTGAATATTGAGGGTACATTGTATGAGATGTGTTTGGGTGTGAAAGTAGAGGCATTTTATTAACGAGATGGTTTAGGGGAGATAAACGAGCGTGGCACATTTGCCACAAGGAGTTTTCGAACGCAGTAACAGTGATAGGTGAATGATGCCGGATTTTTTTGGAGTCGAAAAAGTAGAAGGCTGAGCACGCATCACAAGAATTAAACAGTAAATATCAAAATCCAAAAAACAATCATCACATAAGACTCACAATCAAAAGCAGTAGAAGACAAAGATTATTTTGACCAGCAAGAGCATCAACATTAAGTTTAAAGGAGTGGCTATACTAGAGACATTATAAATGTAAGAGTAGTATATCTCTTTCTTTTTTTCCAACAGCCAAATTCAACCCCAAAGTACAAATGAAAATTTCCACCACTCTATCCATTGATTCCATTCCCAGGCCCCAGACCCTTTCCCCGAATCCCAATCCTTCAACTCCTGGTATGATGAACCCTCTGGCGCCGTAATCTTAGAGATCTGAAAAAATCTAAGCACGGAACTTGGCACCGTTAGGACGCTTGGGTGTCGTGGTAGGGATTGCCTTGGCAGCGGCTGCCTTGTTAGCGGCACTGGTGCTGTTACCAGCGGAGGAAGCAGATCCTGCAGATTCAGCAGATCCTGCAGATGCCATTTGGAAAGCGGCGACACCACCGAATGGTCCAGCGCCAGATGGGTTTGCAAGTTTTACCAAGCAGACGTTCTGTTGACCAGCGACGGTACCGGTGCAGGACATGCCAGCTGGCATAGAGACCTTGATAGGGTAGTCCTCGTTGACGTTGGAGGCACGCTTGACGATACCCATGTTGACGAGGGATCTCATCATGAGGGATCTTTGCTTGGGTGCGGCGATGTTACCCTTGGTACCTGGTACTTGAGTAGTAACCTTGGCTTGAGTACCTTGGGAGAATGCACCGGTACCAGTTGGGTCGACGATGGCGCTGTATGGTCCAGCTCCATCAGTGGTGACGATGTGGATGGTTCCACTGAGTTCACCTCCATCAGAAACTTGAGGAAGAGTAGAACCGGACGCGGCCATGACAGCAGTCATATCAGCCATGGTGTTGGCACCAGCCTTTGTCTTTCCAAGACCATCGGTAGCGGCGTTCTTGCTGTTGAAGACAGTGGTGTCGACTTCGGTTTGCTTGTTGGTTCCGGCACCAGGGATGACGGCACCTTGGATACCGAGACCGGTAGTGTTTCCTCCCATATCACCAGTCTGAAGTAATGAGTTAGTAAGAATGATTTGAGAGTGGAGAATCACCAATAAGATGAACGATGAGATAAGATTGAGAATGAATGAGGTAGAATACTAACCATGACTGCGATCTTGCCATGGGCGGCAACGAATGGGATGAGAGCGGCGATGGCGATAGTATAACGCATATTTGCTGTTTTTGGTTTTGGTTGGGGTTGATTGGTTGGGTTTTAAAAGTTTATTGAAAAATTAAAGATTGTTAAGATTGTATAAAGCGGGACACTAATCAATAGTATGCGGCTGAAGAATGGAAAGATAATTGGAAGATTGGAAAGAACTGAGAAACTGTTGATGCTGATGAGAGAATTGTAAACTGAGGGATATTGAGTTCCTTTAATAGTTTCTCAATCATACTCAAATCATCTCCAAATCACTATGGACAGACCAAAACTCATAGCACGGAAGGTAGTATCCATGAGAAACTTGCCAAGAGAAGTCCAAAGTTCGATACTGAGCTCAATGCGAAGAGAAGGAGGACAATGGCAAGAATGGTAAGTCATGCGAAGTCTGTGCTCAGCCTTTTGTTCCTGGCGCTCAGAGCTTATTAGATCAGGTATGGACAAAAACAAACAAAGATCTAACTATCTTGTCCAATACTACTAACTACTAGGTAAGTCATGGCAACATAGTGGAGTAGGTAGTAAACTACTACGACCGGATCATAGATAATCCACGCTCACAGAGACTAGTCATAGTAGTCAAACGTTCAAACCCTTAGGACTATTGTAACATTGAAATCGTGGCTGACATTTAGGCAAATGTTCTACGAAACAGACGGGAAGAGGCTTTCCGAGATCTACAATAATATTCCGGCCAAATATTTCTGTATCGAGGATTATCGAAACAGTGAATGTTTTCGCCTTGACAAGTCTCATGGGATTCAAACAGGAACACATTTCTCTTGTCTGTGCGTGTTTCCAAATCCACATAGGTTAGCCACACTTGACTGGAGATATGGAAACTAATCTGGTCAAAGTTGATTTTTGAGACATCTAGATTATTATGACGGTTTGAAATTTGTCACTAGATAAATTCCAATTGAGAAAATTGAACTGTCAACTCTGAAGCTATGGTTTCACACGATTCAGTTCAATACCGGTATCGATAACTTTTCAGAATCATCAATGGAGTTCCTAAATGCTTCGTCGCTTAGATGTACATATGTCATGTAGCGTACGGAGTGAAGTATTTGAATTCTGATACCGAAGAGAAGAGAAGAGAAGACTTTGAATTCCGATACAGAAAAGAATAGGAGACCCTTCAAATGGATCCCTGAATGGATCCCTGAATGGACACCGGAGGCGGCCCGTCGTAGCTCCTGTACCTGGACAGTAGCGGAGTAGTCCCCGAGGTAGTGCTGAAGTAGTATTGGATGTCGAATTAAGCTTGTTGAATTGCAAATTAAGCTTGTTGAATATCCGCGGGATTGCCAATCAAAAATGGAGAAGGCAAATGATGTAGATCTTTGGTGGAGAAATTAAGCACAGCCTAGAATTAATCCATGACTCTTTCCTGAGCTTTGTTGAAAAACAATGCTTTGTTGTTTTGCCGATTAGCTGAAACTTGGGACCCTTGAGATAATCACAGAATTCCATATTGTAGATCACTTCGATACATTGTCAAACAACACAGCGGTTGAACGGTTCCAATCAGTCGAAGCCTTTAGGACTTGAACCTCAATAAGTTGCGAATTCTCGAAGAAGTTAACTTGTACAGCCTGTGCTCCAAATTGTATGAAGGAATCAAGCGAGTAATGTGGATCAGGGGATCTTCTTTGATACTGCTGTACTAGGTTTAGTTTGAAATAATTCAAATAATCCATTATCAGAAATCATAAGCGAAACTAAAAGACATGACGGCGATCATCACGTGTCGTGGATGGGCCAGCCAAAGAACTATCTTCAAGACCGGTGTTTCGTAACATAAGCACCGGACGGCATAGACCGATGCTCGGAATCATTCAGCCATATCGTTTCCTGCGGTAAGAACAATTAGGTATGAGGATTCTCTGTCTCATTTCCAGCCTTCTGGATAATTCAGTCTAATGCAAAACAAGCACAAGAGTAACACCATGGCTAGTAAGGAAAGCCTAAAGTCTTGGTTATATATGTATCCACAATCTCCATCATGTCACCGATGTTGTGTTGTATTCCTGAGTTTGGATGGTCACCGTCGTTCCCAGAATCGACATCTCTTCGAACCACCTTCACTGTAAGTCCACTAGCGTTATGTATCCCCTAAGTTCCAAGACGTCTCACATGCATCACAAACAGGGATGAATCCAACAATGATTCAATGGTTGTCATATGGAGGCAATGGTCGAAAGTATGCGGCAAGAACTTCCTCACATCCTCACATCCTTCTATCCTTCTATCCTTCTATCCTCTCATTCTGGCATATATCGGACAAATATTTTCAGGTCTCCACTCGTATACAAGTTTGAGGCACCTGTGACGATTATATATCAGTCTGCACTCCTGGACTAAATCCAAATCCAGCTCCAGTCCATCCTGTTCATTAACGTACACACATCAATGAATCTTCTCCAAAGATGTCAGATATACTACATTCTTCTTTGATCATACCACCAATCCATACTCGACCACTCTCAACAGTCGGAGCACCGAATTTTACTACTGTGCATCCTCTCACTTTGGCAACAGACCAAAGAATGCCTTCATCCTTTTCTTGTCTAAGTCGTCGAAGTCTCCAAGATTCGTGTTTAGATAGAACGATTTCACTGTCCCTTTCTTTCTTATTATCGGATCGAAAATCTCTAGCACCAATTCTAGGAAGTGCAGCAAATTCCGATAAAAAGAATACAGATAGCTTCTCGACCAGAGGACCTTTCAGGATTAAAGTACCAAATATGCCATTTCCGCGCATCTTATGACGAAGTATTTTCTCTTGAGCTGTTGCTTCATCCCCTTCTAACAAGACATTATCTCTTAGCAAAAGCCTCCTTTTGGTATCCTTTCCCATGGCCCAAATTTCGTTTCGACCGCTCCATGCTCGTAAATCCCAATTCTCCCCCCTTGCAGTCCTCCCAGCTGATACCCAATCCAATAAACAAAGAGATCCGCCTTCTTTAAGAATGAAAGTTTGTGACTGTTCATATACACTTCCTGCGAACGGTTGAACTGGATCGGGTAATAAACAGACCGAAGCACCATCCTCAATAGTGACCTGTAAATGTTGACGTGTAATAACTTCACGTGTTGGTGATTTGAAGATCTTGGTATGACCTTGTGTAACGATACTCAGCTTTGCATTTGAGTTGACATCTATCTTGAGATGAACTTGATCTCCCCCGACAAGGCCTCCACCATAAGTCAAGAGAAAGACGAGAAGACTCTTTTGTTCAGCTGAAGGGGATGGAGATATCAATTTTAGTGGGTACTGAAATGACATTTTTGATAGAGCGGAGATTGAATGAGGTAGTAACTGAACAACCAAATGCCCCTCTCCTGGAGCAGAAGATGAGGGAGGGAAAGGAGATGCCATGCTGAGAGGTGAGAGATGAGAGCTGAGGGAGAAAGTAGAAAGTAGATGGAAGATATGAAGATATTGAGGTTATGTTATCGGATCATGATAAAAACTGATGGATGATGATCTTCATTTAGTACCATCATAATCGTAAAGTATCTTCCAAGTTGTACTCACGTGTAAACTTTTCATTATCTTTAAGAAATTTATCATGTTTACCCCATTGAAGTTGGAGTGGAGAGAAGATAAGATATAGAAAGCGAGAGCGGCGTCATTTTAGTATGGATATAGTAATGGACGGGAGTAACATGTTGGAAAATAAGCGTTGAAAGTTTAAAAGGATGTGGCGCTAAACCTAATTAAAAACGTTCAAACGCGCGGGATCCATATTCATATTCATAATTCATATTCATCCATCCAATTCTCGCGATATGTCAACATTACCATAACTTCAATCAAACGCGCCATACTATCTGGATTGATTCTTTAAATTTCAATCAAATGCGCAATTAATCCGCTGATGAGTATTCAACGATTGCCACTCATGGAGATCGAAAATGATGTAACAAGTACGCCCGTTGCGAGTGGAAGAAGGAAATCAGGACGCGCCGTAAAAGCTCCAGAGAAATTCATTCCAGATTTACCCTCATCTGCGGTTCGATCCACAAATGCAAAACGAAAGAGATCCGATGAAGAAGGAGAAGATGACGCGTCAGAGGAGGAACAAGTAGAAGTCGAAGATGAGGATGAGGAGGACGAACCAGAGGAAGAGAGTGCGGGGGAAGAAGAATTAAGAGAAGCTCGAAGGAAAGCCAGAACTACGAAGAAACCAGCAGCAAAGAAACCAAAAATCAATGGGACAGCTTCGCATGCTAGAGTGCCTGCTGTGAGATTACCCAATCGACCAAAGAAAGCAAAGAAAGTCGTCCTAGCAGATGATAATGCCGAAGGACTTTATGGTATGCGCCATGAGCAATTCTGGTCCCATTCTCAAAGGTATACTGACTTATTTCACAGCCGACGTTTATACCAGTGGTCAACCATCCGATGAGATTGTTTCCAACTTTCTAGAAAAATACGCACAAAATGGTCCTGGAGCTGTGGCGGAATTGATAAATTTTGTATTGAAGAGTGCTGGCTGTGACCTTCAGGTTACTGAGGATGATGTCAATGATTCAGATAATGTTAATGGGAAAATTGCAGACCTTCAGGAAGAACACCAAGCAGTAGGTTTTGCTTGATCTCTCACAGATAAATTTACTAATCCAAATCTCAGCAAAACATTTCAGATTACCCATTAATTTCACGAGCGAAGAATAGTCACGCCTTCCGCGCCTCTTTCCTCGATTTCTTCCACTCCTTGAATAGAACAATGGATGCCTCTGGGGCACTCTACGATGAGGACGAACCATTAATGGAAAGCATATTTCATTGGATGGCTTCTATGTCATCTTCGAACCTACGACCTTTCAGACATACTGCGACTGCCGTTGCTCTAACTATCGCCACTTCTACTTGTCAAATCGCCAAAGAACAAATAGATCTTGCCGCGAAAACCTTACGTCAACTCGAAGGAGAAAAGAAAAATAAGCGCCCCAACAAAGGTAGACTTGCAGAGTTTGAGAAGAAAGTCCGAGATGGAGAAGGAAAGAAGGAGATTCTGGAAGAAAGACTCAAGGATATCTTTGACACAATTTGGGTGCATAGGTATAGAGATGTTGACCCAAAGATTAGGACGGAATGTATCGAATCATTAGGCTTTTGGATTCATACTCTACCCGGCTATTGGTTCGATGGGCAATATTTACGATACTTAGGATGGATGCTTACAGATGCTGCTCCAACTATGCGACTCGAAGTGGTCAAACAGCTGGAAAGAATTATGAAGAACTCCTCCAATATCGGAAGAATGGGTACATTTATCGAAAGATTCAGACCTCGTATTATCGAAATTGCCACGAGAGATTCTGATGCTGCTGTTCGATCAAATGCAGTTGATTTGGTTGATATACTTCGAAAGGCAGGAATGTTGGAACCAGATGACATTGATGTTATTGGGAAGCTCATTTTCGACTCGGAACCTAAAGTACGCAAAGCTGTTGTTGCATTTTTCGTTGAGAATGTCAAGGATGTTTTCGATGAAAAGATTGAGGAATTGGGAGGAGAGGATGCCTTGGAGGAGAGTTTAACAGTTGAGGATGGTGATTACGATTCGCCTCGTGCTAGCTGGATCAAACTCAAGTGTCTCGCAGAAGTTTTAGAAAGTTATGATGTTTCTGACCAGGATGATATGCCAAGTCAGATAGAACAAGCGACTGTCGAACGATATTTGGATCTTTCTGGAGGAGAGTCGAGATTTACTCTTGCAGCTCAAGCGTTGTACGAAAAAATGCCGGAACTCAGAGAATGGGAGGTTTTGGCTGGGTACTTACTGCATGATCATTCTTCCAATCCTAAGGGTAAGGCAACGAATCGAGCCCTGAAGGAATCCTACAAGCCAGAAGAGACCGAGGAGATTGTACTGCTAGAAATTTTGAATGCAGTGGTCAAGCTTAATCTAAACCAACTCGCCGAGCCAGATAAATCAAAAGACAAGAGCAAGAAGAGAATTGCTAGAGCCGAGTCAGCGGAGATCAAAGAAACAACAGCTCGTCATTTGGCAGATATTATTCCAAGATTACTCAAAAAATTTGGAGCCCACCCTAAAACTGCCACTGCTGTCTTACGTTTGGAACATTCTTTGAATCTTGGTGTCTTCCAAGAACTACGACAAGATTCAACAGGATATGCTAAGCTACTTGATGAGATTAGTGCTCAATTCAGTGGTCATGCTGATAAGAATGTTCTGACTGAAGCAAGTGCAGCAATATTACATGCGCGAAGCTACGAAGAATTAGAAGAAATCACAGAAAGCAAACTTCAGACATTATGGGAGGATACCACAAACATACTTCAAAACATCAACAAAGCTGGTGAAGTATCTGTTCGAGGAGCTTTTACGGATTCAATTCTTACAGAGCTTTCAACCAATCTTTCAAAGGTGGAAAAACTTTCAAGTATTTCGAATTGTGTTGAGGTTCTTGAAACCGAAACTAATAGCGAAACTCCTTCTCCTATCAGTATCATCCTAGCTGTTGTTGCAAGAGGACAACTCGAGGAAGCAAATCCAGATATTGATGCTCAAGAGGATGAAATTGTTATATCGGCTATCCGTTCAGCCATGTTTTACTTTATGTGGAAAGTACATTCATTGACAAGATCAATCGCATCAGGTCAAGAAATACCAGATGTTGAGATTGATTCTCTCCGGGATTGTCAGGAAACCTTCATCCAAAATCTTGTCGCCGCATTATCATCTCGAGGTACTCTCGATCCTGTTCGTCTACTCTCAACAGGATCTCTCCTCGACCTTCACGTTTTATTTGCCACTCTCCGACCTCAAACTACGGCCGCCGGACAAAAAGACCCCAAAAATCAATTAGAAAACCTCCAATCCTTATTCAAACAAATCTCTCCCGAAGCTCAAATAGAATTAACCGCCATATTTGACCATGCTGAGAAACATTATGCGAAAAAAGCCAAGAAGCGCCTGGGTGAACCAGATGATGATGAAGCGCCCGAGGACGAACCCGAAGACTCGGAAGATGAGGATGAGGATGCCACGGAGAATGAACGACAGAGTGAAACGTTGAAGGCGGAACAACAACTTTGTGAATTGACGGGAAAACTTATCTTGGCTATTCTCGCAAAAGTTATCGATGCTTCCGAACCCATGAAGGGAAAGTTACGTAAACGTATTGAGAGGAATAGGACGAGGTTGGGTCATAATTTCAAGGAGGTGGTTGCTTATCTCGATGATCCTAAGGATAAGGCGAAAAAGGGTAAAAGTAAAGGTCCATCAGTAGCAGCTGCACAGGCAAAGAAAGATGCTATTAGGATGGAATTGGAGATGGAGGAGGAAGATGTTGATGTTGATGTTGAAGAAGAGGAAGATGATGATGATGATCCGTTTGCGGACGGGGAACCGGAGGAGGGAACGAGGGCGGATTTGAAGAGGAGAGAGTTGATTGAAGATGTTAGTGGTGATGAGGAGGGGAGAGGGGAGGGTGGGGGTGAGGAAAATGGTGTTGCTGTTGCTGAGGAGGATGAGGATGAAGATATGTTGGGGGATTGAGACATTGGTTGGTTGATTGATTGATTGATTTACGACTTTCCTTCCCTTCCCTTCTCTCCTCTTCCCTCCTCTCCCCTTCTCACTCTCACTCTCAACATCCACCAACCTTCTCCATCCCCTCTTCCGCGCACGCATATCAATCACCTCTTCCCATCTTATTTCCTTGTCTATCTTTGCGTCAGCAGGCTTTTTGAAAAAAAGTATGCACCGTTTTTTTTTTGTTTTGTGTATGTATGTATCTATGTATCTATGTATGTATCTATGTATGTATCTATGTATGTATCATATGATATGGATATGATATGTCATGATATGATATGATATGATATGTCATGATATGATATGATATGATAGTTCCCAACCCCACCTTGGGGGTTTATTTGATTGCGCGTTTTCACCTACCTTCATACCTACCTATCTACCATGGTTAGGTTATGTTCTATTTTATTTTGTTCTGTTTTGTTGGCGATGGGTTGTTGACTGTGTGCGGTTGTGTGCTATGGGTTGTGCTATTGGCTATTTGCTTGTGTTTTTCCGTTATTGGTGGTTGCTAGGGAGTGGGTGCTAGGGAGGAGTAGGAGGTTGGGATGGGATGATTTGAAGGAAAGGGACAGGGGAAACAGGGGAAGAGGAAAAGGTAGATCGGATTTGCTGTGCAATGTGCAATGTGCAATGTGCATAGATATTTGCATACTCTATACATCCATATGTATGCATGTATGCGTTTAATAAATCAACCAGGAAAATTTTCAATTCTCAATTTTTCATTTTTCATTTTCTCTTTCCCCTTCAGGACGAATATGAATGCGATTCGAATCATCTATTAATCATCTTCCTACGTTCGTTCATATTTACAACTTCCACTTCAACTTCCACTTCCAATTCCTCCAGCTACGGCTACCAACTGAATCGACTAACGGTAGACAACTAAGAAAAGGAGAAACAAACAAATGAAAAGACTTGCGGTGTGTAGCAAAAAGCAATCAATGTAGGTATCTTTCCCATCCTGTTCATCCCACTCATGCATCCATCCATGCATCCATCTACCCCTCAGTTCGTCCCGCCAAATTATCTTCCTCTATATTTGAATAATAACCATAGCCCTCCCTCCCAACAAATCCTCTTATACACCTCACATTCATCTCCTATACATCACCCCCTCCCCCTCCCCCCTTTACAACCAAAAAATCTACCCATCATATCTAACCCTCCTCCTCAAGGAAACCCATCAAAGCTCTAATACCCCCTGCACCCAAACCTCCCTTAGGATAAGCGACATAAACCCTATCATTCCACGTCCCCATTTTCTCTCTAAATTCACTCTTTCCCAATAATCTCGCTTGTTTAATAATTGTCTCATAAGCCTTCTTCAACGCCCTAATCCTATGTTTCCCCAAATTTCTTCCACCTTCAATATGTGGCTGAGCACCCGTACCAAAAGTGATACGCTTAACATCTGGGTCTGCTGCACTCAATTGCTTCATTGAGTAAAGGAGAAGCGATTCCACAGTACCGGAAGGAGCATTTGGGAATTCGAGGGAGAATTTAACTTGGTATCCATTCTCAGGACTGAGTTGATGCAGGACGTTAATGGCATGAATGGTTCCATCAGGACCTTGAGCGTAAAAGTATTTACGATGAGCTTCATCAAGCCAAGGTCTAATCTCTGTAAGATGAACTTGAGTACCCTTTCGATTCTTTTGCCAATCTTGAACTCTTGCATCCACCTTTTCTCTAAAGTCATCTGGAACTGGTTCATTGAAAGGAAGGGATTGAAGTTTGATTCCTTCCTTTTCGGCATGTCGAACCTTACGTGCCAAGTCATTGTCCTTGGCTGCAGGATTATTTCGAGGATCAGCACGTTCTTCGGCTGTTGGAGACAAAGTACGCCAACCGAATTTCTCCCCCAGGTATTCTTCACTACGAGGACCGAGAATCATCCAAATTGGTTTGAGATTTTTATGTTCGGTATTCATGTAATTGAGGAATGCTGAGATGATTGATGGTGTTTGAGATTTGTCGCAAAGTGGTTCTCCAACGATAATTGCATATGATCCGTGAATGACATAACCTTGAGCTGCACCGGTAGTGGAATGTCTCCATACATGATAACGTTTATCTAACCAAGAAGTATTGGCTGCATCACCATAATTGGCAATCAATTTCTCCAAAGGTGGGAGTAATTCGGGGCTGTATTCTTTTCCATCCTTCTCCCATGGTGGATTGAGTGTTGATGCATCCTCATGACGAAGAACAAGAGTAGGGGGTTTGGCTGGAAGTGATTTTGGATCTCTTGGGAATAGAGATGCAAGTCGAATATTGCCAAGACTAAGGAAAAGGTATGTAAGACGCTCAAGACCAATACCACAACCTGCATGGGGTGGTGCTCCCCATCTGAAACCCTCAAGATATTCTGGCATACTTTCTGGCTTGATACCCTTTAGTTTCATGCGCTTTTCCAAAAATGCAGCATCATGAATACGTTGACCACCAGTCAAAATTTCTTGACCACGCATAAAGATATCGAAAGAATTTGTGAATCGATCATCCTCTGGATCAGGCATGGTGTAAAATGGACGAACCGAAGCAGGGAATTTGTCGAGAATATAATAATCGGTATGATACTTCTCCTTGACCAGTGCACCCAATCGGATTTCGGCACGAGTAGAAAGATCTTCAGTCTCAGATGGTACACTTCCATCTTCTTCAACCCAACCAGAATCAACCAACATCTTAACACCAACGGAGAATGGAATTCTTGGGGTCTCTTCTAACCATTCGACCTTTGTGTGTGGGTAATATTGATCAATGAGATCAATCTCTGGTTGATATCGGTCGTAGATTCCTTTCCAAAGGTTCTTGAACATACCATCAATGAGAGTTAAAGCCTCATGATAATGTTCTTCCAAGGCCATCTCAAGATCCAAACCAGTATATTCAGTCAAATGACGAGGTGTGTTACTATCTTCAGCACGGAAAACCGCACCAATTTCATAAACTCTTTCGAAATCCGCGGCTATACACATTTGTTTGGCCAATTGTGGGGATTGAGCCAAGAAAGCAGATCTGCCAAAGTAATTGAGTTCGAAAACCGTGGCACCAGATTCGGTAGCACCTCCTTGTAATTTTGGTGTATGAATTTCAATGAAGCCTTGTGTATCAAGATATGATCGGAAAAGGTTGCAAATTCCGGATTGGATGCGGAAAATAGCTTGTGCAGGAGTTGTTCGTAAATCAATAATTCGGTTGTTCAATCTCACTCTTTGAGGGAGGGATCGTTTTTGATGATTGTTTGTATCCATGGAAGCTATTTTGATGTTAGCTTCAGATCATGAATCTGCCAATTCCATTATTAACTTACTTCTACTCTCAAGATTCTTGTCATCCAATTTTGCGAATGCATTACGTGCAAGATCAGTTGAAGCACGAGAAGGAGGACCTTTTGGTGTATCTGTTGACATTGGCGACATTGGTTGACTTGGTTGAACTGAATCATCTCCAGAATCATCGTCCATGTCAATTTCCCTCTCTCTGTTAATATTTTCTGCATCATATACCGTGAATGGTACATTTTCGGTCAATGGAACCACTCTATGAACTTCGTAAACCTGCAATTCGTAATCATGAACTGTAGCATTCTTAACCGTTTGAAGGGATTTTCGAATTTTGGCATGGGCAACGACAATTGTTTCGGCGGGATAATGTTCAATACTTCGAACCATCTGTTCTGAAATTGTACCATGATCTGTAGTAAATGAATCTTATTAGACATGTTCTCGATGGAATTCCCGTAACAAAACTCACCATCTTGCCCTTCACCAGGTTTGAAACTTTGTAAAACACCTTGAATTGTGATGGTTTGTTGGCGGAAAACGATGAATACTAATTTTGCAGACATTCTTCGCAGGGTATGCATTCGAGCTCTGAAATTAATGATTTGGCCATCCATTTCTATTCGAGTGTTAGCAGACGATGGAAGAAATGGAAGAATGTCAACATACCAGCCCAATTGATGTTTTTGAATAAAGCTCTCTCCTCATGTCTCCAATGTTTACTTTGAATCATACTGTATGGACGATAAAGTTGCGTAAGAGCTTCCGGTCCTTCTTTCAAGAATTTTTCATCCTCTATTCTTGCTAAAGATTGTCTCTTCTTGTTCTCTGCTTTGGCATGCTCCTTATCCATACTTCTTCTGGCCCTATTTTGTTCAATGATCTCTCGACTAACTCGTCGGGAGTTTGATCTTTCTGGAGTTTGAGCACCATCATTTCGTGGAGTAGGTGATGAAGCTCCATTTGGTGTAGAAGTACCCTCAATTGCATCTTCTTTGCTTGGAGCGGTTGGAACGTTTTCGCTGCTTGAATTGTTGCTGTTGCTGTTGCTTTTCCCAATGCGATCCGGTATCAATTTACTGAGGCGCTTCTTTAAGGCAGACATGATGAAAATATATCTTCCTTCACAAGACTCAAAATGGGAAAATTTTTGAGAATAGCTTAGGGTATCTGATCTTCTAGAAAAAGACTTCTAACAAGATTACCATGTAATATGTAAGAAAAGTTTTGTTGGTAGTAAGGAATAAAATGCGATTCGACTTGTAGTAAGATGATTAATCTCGTGGGGGGGGGAGGTGGAGATGTTGTAAGAGTATTTATTCATACAATGCCGGTACTTTATGAATGAGGATTATTAGAGTTGTTCAAATCAATTACTCAGCTGAGCTGATGATGCAGGAGTTTATTTATTCGGAGTGTGATTTGTTATAATTTTTGAATGGGATATCCGGAAGTACGGAGTGAGATTAAAGTACCAAGTAGGTAGTGAGTGGTAGGGGAAGCTTTTTCCTTTCGCTTGATTGTTGAGTCAACCTCCTCCAAGTTGGAGCTGGTTCTTGTTGGCTTTTGTTGGTTGGTTCTTTTGATTGGTGATTGGTGATTGATGATTGATGAAAGGAAATAGAAGAGGTTGGTATGCGGAGAGATGGATGGGAAGAATGAGGAAGTAGAGGAGGTGAAGAAGAAGAAGAAGAAGAAGGGGAAGGAAAAGGAAGGGAAGGGAAGGGAAAGGAAGAGAAGGGAAGGGAGTTGATTTATTAGTAGTATCTATCTCGTTATGTAGTACTCTAATGAAGTAGTGAAGTATCAGACCGAATCTTAGGAAAAGCATCAACTGGCTAATGTTTGTATAACCCAAGATCCAATATGCACAATATGCAAGGCGTTTGAAAGCTTAGTATTAACTCACTCCCGCATATACCTGGTCAATAGATCTACCAATACATCTACCAACAATAATGTCTAACACCGATTACATTCTAGCTGTCGAAGAAATCCTATAAATCCAAGCTTTTCTTCCATTACTCTTAGGACCTAGACTCTTATTAGAAGGTTGGAGGATGCCCAAAAATGCTATGATGTCAGAGCGGTTTCTCCCCAAGATCTAATTCCACTACTCATAAACCTAAACTGGGCAAGAAACAATAACTGGAGACTGGGCAGACAACGCAAAGGACATTTGATGGCACGTACTTATTAACTTATTATTGGCGTAACTCGGTATGGGAATCGGATATCGTTACTATTAAATATCGAAATTTGAAAAGTACTTGGAAATATCCTTGTTTATCTAGTATTTGGTGTATGAAACGAAATGATTGATATGGTGGTACCGCATATCATATCAACATCGAACGTCAGCGGGTACATGGTCGAGAAGAGGCATGGAAAATTGGAAATATAGGTAAATCAGACTGATATCATGGAATTCAAGTAAAAGGTGCATGTCTCATGTCTCATGTCTCATATCTTACCAAGTTTTACCGCACATATTTACAGTTCTAGACTCAAACCTCCGTACTCGACTCCGGGTGGTCAGAATTGTAAAATTGTAAAGAATTCGATAAATCGAGTCATCTTTCTTTCTACTGTACCTATCAAAACTCAGGAGTTTGTTATACGCAAGGTAGATAGTTAATAATAATAGGTACTAGGTATTCATCACACCGTATACCTACCGTACTGTATTTCTTGTCCCTTTCAGCTGCTTCTTTTCTTTCACTGCCACAAATAAATATATCAGCCAAGCCAGATAACGGACATCACCTCCGGTCCTCCTTTCTCGCCTCCAGAGTCCAGCAGGTACTAGGTATATAAAGGGGTTTAGAAATCCATCCCGTTTAGCAGACAGCAATAAATATATCACCATCCATGGAGACCCCCTACCTATCAAGATTATGACTTTATCCATCTCATTTCATTCAATATAAGGTCTCACACATCAACTTGAGGAAATCTGATACCTCACGTGACCACAGAGCTACTTAACTCCGTACCTTAACCCCCTCACCTTTCCCCTAGACTCTACATCTTCCCGAGCAAAGCGAGAACGGCCTCCACGGCAGTGGCTCCCAGAGTGCCAGCGGAGCGACATTCACAACCATCCATTCTTTGATATTGATCTATCCATCTATTCATCACGTGTGTGTTTCCTTTATCTCGAATAAATAGCCGCGCGTCCAGAAACGTGATTGCCATCCAAAACATGCCACAATTCCCAGACATCTTTGCATTTGCATTAGCTTCCTAGGCAGGTGCTTTTACGACCTGGCAATTGGCATAGCCCGTGGGGCAAACTTGGCAGTTGGCATAAATGACGACTGAGTCGGACTGACTCTTTCACTCCAAGCTCATATGGTCACAGCTCAGTTCTTGCCCCTCCAAGAATCATTATAATAAGGCCGAGCAGTTCTTTTCATAGGATATCCCACGAATCGATGTTGACGGCCAAAAACGGCCAAAAAGTAAGAGTTATACCAGGTATTTTTGGATGGTAGAAAGGAAACGAAACGGAAAAGACAATAACGAATCAGATCACATCAAGTCAACTCAAATCAATATCCAAGTATCAAAATAAAACTCAAATTCTTTATACGGATAAGATAACAGTGATATATCCGAGTGACATACCCCAGTGACATACATAGATACAATACATACATACATACGCCAGGAGACCAACAAGATCTCAAAGCAGGCGCAGTAAAGCGGGCAAGATAGATTGATTCATTGATTCATTGATTCATTCAAACCCTTCATACTCTTGATACCCTTCATACCCCCTTCACATCCCCTTTACCATCTGCTCTACTCTACTTCGTACTCTGCTCGTATATCAACATCATCAATCCGATCCCTGATTTATAACCCACAAACATAAACATCAACTCGACTCTACTTTTCCAGTTTCTACTACTAGTATTATCACTACTACTACTAGTATCATCACTACTACACTACTACTATCAGTATTATTTACTATTTACTATTTACTCATATCTCTATTCGAATTCTAAATCTACCCCCCATCAAACCTCACTTCGTCCCCAAGGACTCTTTCATGACAAACGAATATTACAATATATTTAACATAGATCCCAATTGGCTTTTAAAAATGAAAGCCACAATATGGCGAGGTCTTATGGCCATTGGAATGAAATTCCATCACTTCGCAGATCCTAAACCACCCGCACCCAATTTCAAAATTCGAATTCCTTCACGTCTATGTCCCCGAGGGGGGTACTTCAACCTCATCTTCTACCTCCCACAATCATATATGGAAGGATCGGACGAAGATCCATACCGATTTCCCGTCGTGGTAAATTATCACGGAGGAGGCTTCACTCTGGGAACTGGTACCGATGATGCGAGATGGGCTTCTGCCATCATTCATACCGTCGATGCGGTCTTTGTCAGTGTGGAATATCGTCTTGCGCCGGAATATCCATTTAGTGTAGGAGTTGAAGATGGAACCGATGCCGTTCTATATCTAGCCGCACATGCCAACGAATTACGATTGGATCCTCATCGAATGGCATTATCGGGATTTAGTGCCGGTGGAAACTTTGCTTTCACAGTCCCTCTCATGCTTCACGATTTACGACAAGATGCCGGGAAACGCACACTCGCAGATTTGACAAGTGCGACTACAAATGCAGATGGAAGTGCTTCGAAAACTGCTAGTCGACAAGATTTGGATAAAATTAAATATGATTCTGGTTCGGCAGCATCATCATCATCATCTTTACATCTTCGACCCAATGCTTTAGTAAAATCTCAAAGTAGAAATCAATCTACAACATCCATAGCCAAAATCCCTTCTCTCGAACCCACGGCTCTAGAAATCACCCAAGAAATTCCAGATCTCACCATTCAGGCCATAGTATCTTTCTATCCACCCACGGATTTTCGACAAACCCGCGACGAAAAGAGAGCCACGAATCCAGCTCCCGAGAAGAATCTCCCTCCAATGCTCACCAGATTATTCGACGAATCATATATGAACCCCATAGATTCCATCGATCTACGCGATCCATATCTTTCACCCGCAGCCGCTACGGATGGATTTCTAAGAGATGCTTATCCACAGGATATTGTCCTATACACTTGTGAATACGACATGTTAAATGTAGAAGGCATCGCATTCGGCGAACGACTTTCCTCTCCCGCCGTCGGCAAATCCGTCAAAGGCGGTCTAATCAACTGCGTCCCGCACGCCTTTGATAAAAAACCCAACCCCATCTCCTTCCCCAAAGCCGCGGATCGCTGTTACGAAGAAGCATGTGCGGAATTAGCACGGGTCTTTGGATCGGGCAAGACGAGCGAGGAAGATCGAAAACAACTGGGGAAGAGTAAGGTGGTGGATCGATTCGAGGAACAGGAGAAGATTGTGGGGGTTTCGGATAAGGCGAGGGATTTGATTGATAATACTAGTTTGGCGGAGGGGAGGAGGGAGAGTGGGATGGCGGATAATCATGGGGGGGTTGAGGGGAGTGGGAGTGGGAGTGCGACGAAGGAGAGGGAGGCTTTGAGGCAGTTTGAGAAGGAGGCGGAGAGGGTTGTGAGGCAGAATGGGGGGATTGATGAGGAGGCTGTTGTTTAGGGTGGATGGGCTTGTTATGAGAGAGGAGGTGAGATGAGATGAGATGAAGTGGTTTGATGAGGTTATGGATACTGTAAAATATATACTTTTGGGGATTTTTTGTTTTCGTTTTCTTTCATGGTATGAGATTTCTACTTGCGAAGAAGAGAACATGGAGTTGAGAGGTGGGTAGAATGGGGTGGGAGGGTAGAGGAGGAGGAGGAGGTGGTGGTGGTGGTGGTGGAGATACAAGGGTATAGAGGTAGACAGAGACAGAGACAGAGATAGAAGAAAAGGAAGAGGAAGAAGTTTATATTCGGGTTCATATTGGCTTGTTTACACGGTATTTACTACAGCTATGATACGATACGATAAGATATGTTATGATATGATATGATAGTTTTGGTAAAATGATGACATTTGGAGATGAGATGAGATATCAAGAAGAAAGATATAGATATGAGAGAGAGGGGAGGGGGAGGGGAGGCGGGGAGAATGAATGAATGGATTTTTATGATTATAAAGATATATCAATGAATGTGCTTTATTTGTATTTAGTATTCGGTATTTATATACAAAGTGAAAGGGCATTTATAAGATAAGATAAGTAGGTAGTTATTACTACCTAGGTACCTACCAAATATATATTAACAATATCATTCGTTATTCACACACATATCATCCCTTTCATCCCTTTCATCCCCTTCATCCCCTTCATCCATTTCAAATTTCAATCCATTACCTCTTTCTACTCCAGTACTTACTTACTCTTTGCTCTTTCACTTTACCACACCACACCACACCACACCTCGATTTTTCATCTCTATTCATTTACTTACTTACTTACTCGAGTACACATCATTCATATCTACATCTACATCCATCTCTATATCCATCTACCTCCTCAACTATTATTTCCCATTTATCTTTTCTCCCCCCAAAATTCTAAATCCTTAATTATATACATACATACATACATACATACATACATACATACATACATACATACATACATAC
>NGKG01000019.1:730180-753167 GCA_002162505.1 Myriosclerotinia scirpicola | reverse complement strand
TACATACATACATACATACATACATACATACATACATACATACATACATACATACAAACAACCACTTATCATTTACTTCCTTCTCCCCCTCCCCCTCACCCCCTTTCTCCCCCAATCCAAAAACATCCTCTCCATCCTCTCCTTAAACAAATAACTTAGTAACCTCTTAGTAACCTCAAATACTCAACTCCAACTCCAACTCCAACTCCAACTCCAACTCCAACTCCAACTCCAACTCCAACTCCAACTCCAACTCCAACTCCAACTCCAACTCCAACTCCAAATCCTAATCTTAATCCACACATTCTGAACATTATAACAATAAGTGTAGGTAGGATACTAGGACAGACAAATAAAAGCTAAGCGCGAGTAAAGTAAAATAGACCATACATACCATTCCAGATCAGCCCTGGTCGCCATCAATCACATCAATATATTACATCAACACATCACATCAACAAAATATAATGATCATCAACCATTCATTCATTTGATATCTTTTTCTGTCCATCTGTCCAGCTATCTCACTATCTCACTTCTCACTATCTTACCCCCTTCCACCCCACTCTTCCCTTCTTCCCCTCCACAATTCTCCAACACCATCCACACCATCACATCATAGAGCTCCCCCGGCCTCAATCCATCCAATCCCAAAACCCTTATCATATCATATCATTCGCTAAGAGTAGGAGCTTTCAAGCTACCATACTGACCACACATCGCTTCATACTAATGTGTCACTGCATAAAAAAGACTGAAGATTCATCTGTGAACTCCGTTGAAAGAATCATGTCGCTTTCAAGCTACCATGTCTCAAATGTCGCAAAAACTTTGAATTTGGAAGAAATAACAGGCAAGGTAGAAAGAACCTCGGTGGGAAAAACTGATCAAAAAACGCCTTTGATGTGCCGGATCGGTTGTTAAAAACGGTAAGAAAGGGGAATACATGACGGTGAATCTGTCGCTAATCGTTGGTCACATCGTGGGGGGAGAAAACGTCTTTTTGGGGATGGATTGACGTTGTTTTATTCGCATTCGCATTCGCAAATTGGGAGGAAGTATCGGTACCAGAACTTTGAGGTCCGAATTTAATGTTGATGACGATAATGTCAATTTGTTATTAGAAGTCGTATTAGAGGATTTTTCTTGAATGGAAAGAATAGCTTGAAAGCTAGAGGATTTGTTGAATCTCTAAAGATGTTTACATATCCATCGAATCCCCACCATTGGCGAAGTTGAAGTTACCAGATTGTTCTCCGTTGGCACTGAAACCGAAAGTATTACCAGCGATTTGTGGTTGACCATCATCAGCACCCTCTTCCTCGTCAGAGAAATACTTCTCGATCATGTTGTACGCCTTCATGTAGATCTCTTCGTTTGCGTTGGTTTGGCAATCGTGAATCTTCTCCATACCATGACATTCTTCAATGAACAAAGCATATCGATTGATACTATCAGTTCCTTCTCCGGCAGCATCCTTATCCATCTCACCAACCTTCAAGATATTCTCAAGACCATCAAGAGCAACTTGAATAATCTTGTTGTCCGGGCAAGCCAAAAGATCACAAAGTGGTTTAATGCAACCTTGGTTAACCAAGTAACGGATTTGTTCTGGCTTTTGAAGACCACCAGAGGTGGCATTGGAGATTGCCCAACAAGCTTCTTTGCGGGTCTTGAGGTCACCATTGGACAAAAGGTGAATGAGAGGTGGGATGATGTTGGCATCGATAACTGCTTGTATTTGGGTCGAGTTACCAGCAGTAACGTTGGAGATGGTCCAGCAAGCTTCCTTTCTAATACCATCCTTTCCTGAGCTCAAGAGGGACAACAAAGCTGGGAGAGCTCCACAGTTGATGATAACTTGAGTTTGAACATCATCACCAGTAACAATGTTTCCAACGGAACGGAGGGCAGGAGTTTGAACCGAGGTAGAGGCGTGCATCAACAATTCCACGAGACGGCGAGGGATACCGGCTTCGATGACAGCTTGAATCTTATCATTGGCGCCATCGGAAAGATATGAAATTGCCCAACAGGCATCAATCAAAACCTCATCATCCAAAGAGTATACAAGCTTAGCCAAAACTGGCAGAGCAGGCAAGATCTGCTATAATGTAAGTCTTAGCATAATAAAGGGAGAAGAGTAAGAGTCCTTACGGTGGTCCAATCAGGTTGTGGTGTCTTTCCACGACAGAAGTTGCTAAGAGTCCAAGTAGCATTACGGAGCATACTCAACTTCCTGCTGTCACCCAAAAGAGCGAGAAGAGGCTTGAGGGCACCACATCCTAAAACGTAGTCTCTGCATGATGGGCTATCACCAGCAATGTTTCCTAAAGCCCAAACAGCTTGTTCTCTAACATCTGGTTCATGACTTGCAAGTAATTCGACGAAAATTGGAACGGCACCAGCTTCAATGACAACTTGAGTTTGTTGAGCAGAACCAGAGGCGATATTTGTAAGAGCCCATGCTGCCTCGAATTGTACAAGTGTATGAGGGGATCGAAGGAATTCGACAAATCGTGAAACGACACCAGTCTTGATAACTTCTTCAATAGGAGGGTTTCTCTCTTTCGAAAGTAACTTTCTGAATTTGGTTGTGGCTTGGATCTGTGCATCGATTTGTTCGGAGAATACGCCTTGTACCATTTGAGGAAGGTCTTCATTCAACTATTGAAAAGAAAATTTGATTAGCCATGATGAACAGGGTATTTGATAAGGAACAATCATATTATTTAGGTTGTGAAACCGAAACCTAGCAACAAACGTCCGCGATAAATCTGTGATAGAGGGTCAATCGCAGAAGCGAAAAACATTATCACTAAGAGACGGCTGCTACCCCACCAAGGAAAGTAAATAGTCGAAAGCTATTTTGATTCCATGGTGGTGGGGCAGGTCGGTCGACAGGTCGAAAGAAAGAAGTGCTTATATGGGTGTGTAGAGTAATGTGCGAATGATGTGCGAGGTAAAAATGAATATGCGCGGGAATCTTAACTTACTTGACTTTCTGTAGGGGCGGTATCATCATCACTATCAGGCTCAGCGCCCAAAGAGGCTCCCGGTCGTGAAGATCCATCTCCTCCTGTGATACCTCTTCTCTTTGCAAGATTCTCATCACGCTTGACTTTTCTGATCTCAACCTGTTGTTCCTCGCGACGACGTCTTAATTCTTCAGGTTTGAAGGTATTCTTGGCCTTGAACTGAGTTCGACGATGCTCTGGGATGTAACGTTCAGCCATGATTGATTGCGATGTGACTGAAATCGATTTGTTTTGTTGTTTTGCAAGAGGAAGTAGAGATAGAAATCAAACACGACCTTACAAGTGGCGTGGATAAAATTTAAGATTCTTTGATTTGTTGTAGTGAATGAAGAAGATGGAGATGGGGAAAATTATAGAAGTTTCTTTGGCTCAAATGGATTGAGAAGAAGGGCCCCAAAAGAATAACTAGAAGAGGAACAATCCGCCTCCAAGCTGAATGCGGTTAAGTTAATTTTATAACGTGATCTTAGCGAAAGATGACTAACAATTGGAAAGAGTCTCTGTGGTTCGTTCAATCTGATTGGTTGATTTAAGTTAGGTATGTTGATGCAGGTGGTTTATTCACATGTGACATGTGACAGCGACATTAGCTTCAGATCGCGTCTACCAAGATTCACTTAACGCGTCTATTTACAAGCAAGAGGAGGGGAGAGAGCAATTGCAAGCACGACATGACAGATACTTCAATATACGAAAGAACGTCCAGTCCAGTCCAGTCCAGTACAGTACACAAGCTCTACACCAAGATCCTTTGCTTCTACAGTTCTATGGGCAACTCATCGACTACCTTTACAGTGAATGAACGAATATCGCTGGGAGCGTAATTGGGGGTTCAAATACTACCACTCACCACTGCGAGTTCTACAGTTCTATGAGCACCTCATTTCGTCATCGACTACCTCTAAAGTGAATGAGCGAATACCGCCGGGAGAGGCGCACCTGAGGGCCCAAACCCAGTACCGCGGGGCCTGTCTAACTGTCTTTTGAATCATTTTGAAGATGGCCAGTAGCACTCAGAATAATGACAAAATGGAAGCAATGCCTAAAATTGAAATGCCCCTTCCTTCAGGCTTTGATACTGTGGAGCAGATTAAAAATATTGAGATTCTACCAAATGGAACTCTCAAAAAGCAGTTTGTCAATGTTATTGGGTTTGTGATGGATTATCAACCTCCTATCAAGACTCGGGGGACAGGTGAGTGATTCATCGTATGATTATTGAGTATACTTCTATTATCCATAATAACCCATCTATCTCGTGTCCAGACTCTAAATGTAGTTTCCAAATCAAGGATTATTCCTCAAGATTTGAGAAATATGGGTTAAGAATGAGTGTCTTCGCTTTAGAGGACAAAATGCCACGAATTCACAATCCAAAAGATGCTGTGCTTATCCGGAATGCAAAGGTCTTTTCTCTCCTTATCTCTTGCTGTCTGGCTGTACATTGACACATTAATAGGCTCAAATACGCATGGGAGAGATTCAGTTGCTATCTCACTTTTCAACTGAATACCATATACTTCGTTCTGAAAACATACCCAAAGCCACTTTCCCCATTAGCAAAGTTCCCTGGATCTCAACGCCACTAGCTAGATCCCGATGTCCAGAACCGATCGAGAATAAGTATGTGATATGGACAAATCAACATCTCGATGAACTGGACCTTCCTAACACCCAAGAATTTCAGGAAAAAGCGGGCAAAGCTATGAATGTCAAGGATAAGTATAGTCTACTCAAAGATGTCAAGGAGGATTCTTTTCACGATATCATTGGTGAAGTGAGAAAGATATATGGAGCTGAGCATGATATGGTGACCGTTTATTTAACCGATTATACAGCTCACCCCCATTTCTACAACTATACTCTACCCGAACTCACCAGCATTACGACGGAGGGTCGCGATGGTGATGATTACGGTTATCTAAAAGTAAAGCCCAAGGATGAAATCAAAGATTGGAAAGGTCCATTCGGAAAAATGACAATTCAACTGACATTGTGGGATAGTCATGCCCAATTCATTCGAGAAAAGGTCAAGGAATGCCAGTGGCTCCGTTTGACCAATGTACAGTTTGTTTTTGGTAAAGCAAATTTATTGGAGGGTAAGCTTCGTGGTGATCGGGGAGCATATGAGGGTAAAGTTCAGGTTGAGATCATGAAACAATCTGAAGATCCTCAGACCAATGATCCCCGCTGGACAGCCTGTGTTCAACGAAAGCATGATTGGACCAAAAAGTACAAGAAAGACAGGCAGAAGTTGGAGGAAGAAATTGCTAGGACGGGTACTAAACGCAAAGCTGATGGACAGCTAAGCGGGAAGAATTCCAAGGCGCGGAGAAAGGAATTGCGAGCCAAAGCGGATGCCAAAGTCGCTGCGATAGAGACAAAAATTGCCAAGAAATTTGATTTGAATGATCTTGGTAAGTTTTCATTCCATTTGATCATCATTTCTAACCATTTAATAGTAACATTATTTCCACCTCGCCCCGACAAAGAAACGGTGCCCTTATCAACCATTCTTCAACGCAAACCCCTCTCCTCCGACCCCAAATACGAGGGAATTGACCTCGCCTTTGAGAACATGAACTATAAAGCGAACGTTCGAGTGGTAGATTATTATCCCCCAAACATTCTCGACTTCACTGTTGCTCGCAAAATCAGCGAATTTGACATGTTGCCTGATTACAGTGGTGATGAAGATGACGACCCTAAAGAAGATATGCAGAGTTTCGGTGAAGGAAAAGGGTTCGTAAAGAGGAAGTGGGAATGGGCATTTGCACTTATAGTTGAGGATGCAGATCCAGATGCTATCAAGGATAGAGCTACTCTTGTTGTGGGAAATTATGATGCTCAGACGCTGTTAAATCTTGAGGGGGATGCTTGCAAGTATGTTTATCTCACCCCTTGTACCTAATTCCTGCCCGTTATCTTTCCAAAAAGGCAAAGCTAATGAGGCACGAAAGTCTACGAACAAATCCAGAAATGCTCAGCAATCTCAAAGAAACACTCTTTAAGCTCTGGGGAGATCTGGAAGAGCAAAAATCCGCCATACTTTCACAGAAGGCGCAAGCAGCAAAAGCACATCAAGAAGAGGTTCTACCAGAGGCTTCCACGGCCACAGATTCAGAATCCGATGACGAAGAAGCCGGCACTACTCAGACTAGTAACGGTCTACCGCCAGATTCTGATGAAGAAAACGAGGAATGGTCCCGCCAAAGGAAAAAGGAGAAATCCAAAAAATCCAAGAAGCCAGCCCTGGCAAAAACCGATGTTAATCCCCAAGGCGATGGTAAGGGTGAGAAGGAAAATGCATTACCGGAGATTAAGCCGAAGAACAAGCCTTTCGAATGTTGTATCAAGCAATACGGCGTGAAAGTGGATGAAAAAGATCCAGAGAAGGCGGATGCTGGGGATGGGAAAAGATGGCAGAGGGTCTTCGGACTGTTTGGGACTCTGATTCGGTAGGGACTTGGTATTTCGGGAATGGAATGTTTTAGATGTAGGTGCCATTGTTTGTCTATTTATTGTATAGGTGGGATGGATATTCATAATGCGATAGGATACCCCCAAGTCAATGAATCGGGAGTTTGGTTGTGTATTCCAAAGGTCTATCTGTAGGCGTATCTAGAACATCAAACCAACTTAAACATTCACTTCAGCCCCTCGGATCACACAATCTCCTTCGCCATTCTTCTTTTATGGAAGACTAGTAGGTTGTACACACATGGGGAAAGCTTGGGTAAGCTATCGTTCGAGAGCCTGACTACACCGTCGTGGTTTCAAGCCAGGATAACATCATTTGAAAATCTTTCTATAAGGAATCTGCCTGCGGTCGCATACTGAAATGGGCATAGTCGAGTCTTTCGAAGAGCATTGAACAGCCCGAATTATTCTTGCTGCATTTAACAAAAATGTTAGTCTTATCGAACATAGAATATTTTCATTTTTACAATGTCTCATACGAAATAACTCAGCCAAAAGTACTTACCCTATGGAAATAAAATCCTGCTCTACTCATCCTGCTCCTATAACAGGATTATCCTGCTATAGTAACAGGATTCCGGACGCGTTTTGCTAGCGTATCGCGTTTTGAGATTGAGATTGTACTGAGATTGTGATTGAGATTGTACTAAAATAGTAATAAAGTTTAAAATTAAGCTAGAATACTCTCTGTTTTGTACGTTTTCTAACTTTAATTTAAAGTTTTAAGCCTTCCGGTCCTTCCGGTTGGCTTTACATACATATCACTATATTACTGTCACCAAAGTTGAAGATATACTACTAGAACAAGAGAGAATAGGTAGAATAAGGGGGGGGAAGCGAGTAAAAAAAGCAAAGAAACTTACCTAGTATAAAACTACTTAAAACCACTTACCTTTAAAACCACTTACCTTAAAACCACTTACCTTAAAACCACTTACCTTAAAACCACTTACCTTTAGAATCATTTACCTTTAGAATCATTTACCTTTAAAAAGTTGAAGAGTTGAAGACTTAAAGTGAAAAAAGAAAAGAAAGCTCCTCGATCATTCGAAAAGGGGCTAGTTCTTAGTTTTTAGTCTAATTGCCAGGTTTTTTAATACAATTGCCACTCCGATATCAACAAAATCTCAAACCTTAATCTCAATCCTCGATTTAGTATATTTTAGTATATTTTAGTGCTTAGAGCAGGATAATCCTGTTATTCTGCCTCCGTAGGGTTACCAGATGGTGTGAGGATTGTTCGATCCAACCATTCGACTACCTGGGAAGAGGATATTTTAACGTCAGGATATTGAGATATTTTTGGATATCGAAGAGTCTATGGGATAACAGACATCATTTGAGGGGAGTGAAATGCTCATAGGTGAAATGCTCATAGGCGAAATGCTCTGTTACTGTTCTACCCCAATCTCGGCCACCGTTTTCGCTACCCGTTCCAAGGAGATAGTTTCTCGAGTCATGTAATCTTTTTTTTCCAACTTTCAAGATTCTTCACTAGACTAGCTAGACTAGTAAATTCAGATTACGCAGGCGCGGGGAAAATACTTAAATCATTCTCATGCCCACCTTTTTTTTATTCCTCACTCATTCACTTACCCTTTCTTCATATCACGAAGAGACATAAGAACACTCATCATACTCTCATTGTTAGCTCAATATTAAAGCTACATACGATCATCTACAATTTACGAAAGACGATATTCTCGACTATATCAACGGATTTATAGACTCCATCCAATTGCTAGCTTTAAGCATCGAATCCTCTTTTAAAACTCTCAACTTGATATTCAAAGATGGCTACTGAAATAATACCCAACCTCAGTCTTTGTGCACCGGCAGGAATATCACAAAATCTTCCTTCTTCCAAAGGATTCCTTGGTCTTCCAGCTGAGATTCGTTTAGAGATATATCGTTACTGTTTTCCTCCAAAACGCGTCTTCGATGTTGACACCCAATATCGTGGTGGTATTAGGGAACACATTTCTTTCCACCAGTTCGTACTTCGCGAGAAAAACAAGAACATGAGTAATGTCCTACTATTGTCCAAAATGATCAGCGAAGAAGCATTGAATGTCTTGTATGGGGAGAATACTTTCCGCGTCACTTTGAACAACTCAACCCAAGCTTCCCTCGGGAGACTCTTCTCCGTGGCAAACAGAAAACGAATACGGCATTTGGAGATCGATCCATCTTTCTCTTCACTCGACAGCGCTCCAGATCAAGGGTTATGGGCTTCCATCCTCCCAACACTGACGACGCTCGCGATCTACGCGGAGCGTCCATGGCGAGGGACCGATGAATACATCAGATGCGAGTCGTTATACGTGAATTATGAGCACGTTATTGAGTCATATTGGCAATGCTTTGGCCAACATATCTCAATGAGTGAAACAAGCGTGGAGGTGCTTTTCGAATATGACTGGGTGGCGGCTGAGAGACTTGCCACGATATTTCAGCCAAACAAGGTGAAGCTAGTGGATAACAACTTTCGGAGGTATTTTGACGAACTTCACGAACTTTTCGGAGGTATTGGGACGCAGAAATCGCCAGGGGCCGAAAATTGAGGAATCAGTTACTACGATAGGTTTCCTCAAAATGACAAACCGTGGTGGGTTTGAATCGTTGGTTGTTATCTGGAGGATTCTTTTCAACTCGAACATCTATCTTGTTGTGTCATAATCCTGATTTCTTATTCGGTTTGCGCCTCGATTCTAAGATGTTGTACTTATTCATATCTTATATACTTTGAGCATGAATGTAATAGTCACATAGGAGGAGAAAAGAGGGGGGGAAGGAGGTAATCAGCATGTACAGGACATGCTGGTCACATCATATAGGTTGAGGGGGGAATAGCAGGAGTACAATTTACTTGGGGCGGGTTAGAAAAGAGGCATACGCGAAATTTAATATTTATATTATTATTTCAATTGTCATTACAATGTTACACCCGATTTAATAACGTATATCCAAAACCTTAATTTTGAGTGCTCAAATAAAAATTGTTTTATACAAAAACTACAATAATTAATTTAATTTATATTTTATAATAACTTTACTAATATTGCT
Source organism: Myriosclerotinia scirpicola (assembly GCA_002162505.1). NCBI lineage: Eukaryota > Fungi > Ascomycota > Leotiomycetes > Helotiales > Sclerotiniaceae > Myriosclerotinia > Myriosclerotinia scirpicola. Next base: position 743,583 of record NGKG01000019.1, on the reverse strand, counting down.
TTAATTCAAATAATTTTTAATACAAAATTATAATGGAGATTAAAAAGATAAAACGCCCCACTAAAAAAGCTATCCCAACCTTTCCTTCGTTAATAAAAAAGCTTGTTTGTTATTAAAAGTTTATAAAAAAGCTTCAAATAAAGAAATAAACAGTTTTAACTATTGATTTTCTACTATTATAATTTAAAGACTCTTTTCTAAAAGAAGTAAAGCTTTCCAAAAGCTTATTAAAAAGTAATAAAGCTTTTGCTATTTCTATTACTGTTATTGTTACCTTTAAAAACCTTTCTTAACTTTTTTTTTGTTTTTCCTCTCCTATTTTCTTTTTATTTAAAACATTATTATTTAAAGTTATTGAGATTGATTCTTTTATTGTTAATATATTTAAATAAACTTCTAAACATAAATGATCTTTTTTATTCTTTAAACTTTTATTCAATTTTAATATTAGAGATTATATATATAAAATATATATACAAATATCTTTTGATTAGTATATTAATAATAAGATTTACAGGGTATTATACAAAATTATTAATATCAATTTTGCTTTTTAGAAAGAATATAATGATTTTATAAAGGTTTTGTAAAAAAAAATAAATGAATAAACAAATGCTAAATATATAGTATTGGAAAATAAACTATTTGCAAAAAAATGGATTATTTATATTAGTTTAAAAAAAAGTAATTAATTAGCTTTTTTAATTAAATTTAAAATACAATAAAAAACAGTTTTGTATAATCTATACTTATAAAAATATAACAATAAAAAGTATTTCAATATAGCTAAAATAAAAGTATACTTTTATATTCTTAAAAAACATATAATTATCTTTTTTATTGAAAAGTTTAATAAAAGCAAATAATAAAGTTTTTGTTGAACAAAGCTTAATTCAAGTTCTAAAACAAAGGATAATAGAGATAATAATAAAGTAGAGAAAATAGATAAAGAAAAGGAGGAGTGTATTAAACAAAATACAATTACAAAACAAATATTGAAAAAGTTAAATATTGAAAAACGTGATAATTCTAAAGTAAATAAATTATAGGAAACAATTAATAAGTGTTAAAAATATAAAAAGTATAAATGTTTTAATTATAATTATTATTATTAAATATTTAACAAAAAGCAATATTATATAGTATTGATTAATAAATAATTTAAATAAAGAAAATATATTCTTTACAAAAAAGTTAATATTACAATTGATTTCTTTTTATATAAATGAATAATAGAATAAATTATTAGCAAAAGTTTACAAATAATAAAAATATATAGCAATAAAAAAACTAAAAAGCCTATTTCTCCTCCTTTTCTTTTTTCTATTTCTGTTTCTACTCCTATTGCTTTTATTATTAATATTTATTTATTTGCTTTTCAACAATTTCCGCAATTTCTTTTATAATATTATTAATTTATATTACTATTTTTTTAATAAAGCATTTGATTTGTTATTTTATTATTTTATTAAAACTTTATTTTTATTTTAGCATTAGTTTTTATATCCTTTTTTATTTAAATATATAAAAAGTTATAAATATTACAAAAATATAATACTTAATTGAATAAAAAAACCCTGGATTTTGCATATAAGAAAATAATAGAAAATGCTATAAAATTAATACAAAAAAAGTTCTTTATATTAGAACAATTAAAGATTATTGATTTTATACTACTTTTAAGGGTTTTTGTTAGTATTATTATAAATATTAAAAAGCAAATAAATGCTTTTAAAGCATATTACAAAACTTAATAATAAGCAAAAGCAAGTAGTACTTTTATAGGACTAAGTATAAGAATATAAAACAATAGGATTAAGTTGAATATCTGTATTTTATTATAATTTAATAACCCTAAAACAGTAATAATTAACAATTATATAAACAAAGTATTTTAAACACATTTTAAACTTCAAATAAATAAACAATAATATTATAAATATATTTTACAATTCAAGAAATATACTTTAGCTTTTATAATTGCCTTTAAACCTATACAATTTTTTTTAATAGCTCATTTGAAAAACAATTAATAACTTAAGAATTTATCTTAATCTGAACAATAATGCCAATATATAAAGCTTTTTAAATCATCAAAACTAAATTTGATAAAGTATAAATTAAAAAAGTATAATAAAAAATATTAAATTAGAATATCTCGATTTATAACTATTTTTTCAATATTTTCTGTATAAGTATAATAAACTAATATATTATTTATTATAATAATAAATCGTAAACCAAAGTATAAATTATATAAAGATAAAACGTTATCGATAATAAAATCGCAAAAGATATTAGTATTACAAATGCTATAAAAGGTTTTTGATATAATATACTTTTTAATAATATATACCAATAATATAAAAACTTTTGTACGATTTGCTAATTACTTTTTTACTTTCGTTTTAATCTTTTGTTAACTATATTTATATTTATAATTTCTAATACAATTATTATTATTAGATTTGTTAATATAAATAATTTAATTCTATTTAAAAAACTATATTTTATTTATTTAATTGTTTTTAAATTCTACATTCCTTTAAACCGCTTTTACAACTAATTGCTTTTAAATAAAATCAATTCTTTTAAATACATTACATATTATTACTTTGTATACTTTTACATTAAATATTTTTTAAAGAAAGTTTACAATTTCGTTCTAATATAATTATAATAGTTTATTATAAATTTCTTTTATAACTTTATCCATTTCAAAAATAATAATATTAATAAAGCCTTTTAAAAGCTTTTTAACAAGTTTTTTTTTTCTAATTTAATAAAAATATCTTCAAATAGTTTTTATAATTGTTTTATAAATTGAAGCAATAATTTTGTAATAGTTAAAGCTAATAAACCTTTAATAATTTTTTAATGTATATTCAATTTCTTATATATTATTGGAGTAAAAGTGGGGAGGTATTGTGAATACTATTTATATTGTTAGATTATAAAATTAGACTTTAACTTTAATTTGATATACTTATTGTATTAATTAAGGATTTAGTTATAAAGCTATTTATAAATATAATGGATATTAATGATATTTTATTATTAGTTGAGGTGGTTTTATTTGATTATTTAAAATTAAGGTTTTGGACACATGTTATTAAATCGGGTGTATAAGGTTTGGATGTATTAGATTCGTATTATTTTCAAACCATTATGAGAGGAATTCTAATATTGTTCAAAATTACAATAATACTTGTTACTAGTTTCATACAATTTATCTTTATTTCTAGAACTTTATTTCAAATCAAAATTACATTCTATATAGTCATTTGATTATCATAAAACCTATTACAATATTCAGTTGAAGTATTCTCTTTTTAGAAATAAATTTCTCTCTTCTTCAAATTCTTATTGGTTGAAAGAAGACAAGATTGTTCTTAAAAAAATCAATACTTAAATTAGGTATTATATAAGTTTCTATCAAAATCAACTCCTCATATAGCGGAGGTAAAGATTTCGTTCGAAAATAGTGCCTGTCTTTCTCTCCATAATGATTCTGTGGTTGTAATGCCAGATGCCCCAACCCTTAACGTAGCCCAAATATCTTTTATTTTGAACTCCCTTCTTGCAACCACGAATAAAAGATTCAATAACGGCAATAATGATACAATCTCCACTGGCTTAAACAATGATCCCAATGAAGTAGTCTTGGAGATCATCGCTCCTCAACCTATCGTCCCATCTACGAGACCCATGATACCTGCTTAGATAGGGTAGCTGACCTCTATCGTGGCAATCACGTTCGAATCCACCGGCACCCACACCACAGTTGCCCTGATGGTATTAGCCAATTCCTGGCGAGCCTTGTACGTTCCGTCGAGCTTCATCGTGACAGGCTTTAGATCTATACTTACCGTGACAGCATTTAGGTCCATCTCCGCCGCTGGCCATCTCGATGCGTGCCAGAATACAATCCGATACTCCGGCCCGATATCCTTCTTGACCTGCTCGTCCGTGTATTTGTCCCAGGGCGTGCTGACTGTGAGTTTTCGTGTATCTCGGAGCTGATCATCGGCGAAATGCCTGGTGGTTGTCTGCTCAAATTTGACATGCCGAAACATGCTCTTGGCCTCTGGATCACCGTATGCTTTGGATAACTTTATCTCCTCTTTCTCCTGCGGCATTCTGCGTAGCGATGAAAGGTAAATATTATCAGGCGCACTCTCCCTCGATACACCGTCGTCGAGGTACATATCGTATGTGTTGTTCTTTCCAGGATACACGTTGATAGTGATTGGATTCTGGCGTGCGTCCTTGTCGTACTGGGTACGGTCGAGCACACTGTCGCGGACTCCAATCTGTGGAATGATCGCGCCTTCACGGATGTACATGGGAGTCATATATGGAAGCTGCTCTTCGCTTGGAGAAATATGGCAGTCATAGTAGACGTGCGTGCCACCACGGACTTTTGGATTAAGGGGTTCTGCAAGTATGCCGCCCAAGGTTGTTCCAGGCCGGAGATTCATAGGATACCAATCATCCGGGGCGGGTAGGTAAAGTTTGCGTCTCGAGCGCTTAGATTGCTTGCAGAGAGCTGGTGCAACGAGTAAATCATTACGGACCAAATACTGGCTTCGGGTGTACGATTGGTTGGCCTGATACAGCGATAAATCAAATGGGTCGGTGATAATCATGGAGCGGGCGATGGGCAGACCATTGATCATGTTCTCGAACATGGCATCGTAGAGTAGCTGGAGCAGACTGTATCTCAGCTGCACCATGTAACGGCAGATTGGCAACACGGAATAATACATGCTGTGGTCTTCTTTGGGCACGTACTGCCATTCAGGTCTGTCCTGTAACTCTCGGTATGCGTACGGCTCCTGAAACAGCTTCTTGCCTTTCTTCGCCGAGTAGTGATTTCTGAACCAAGGAAGCAAGCTGTACGCGCAATACCACCGGATCAACAACTCCGGATCGGCCCATTGTTCGCCTTCAATAGGCTCGAAACCTCCAACATCCGCCCCAGCAATGGTCACACCGGCAAGCCCAAGGGCAAGCACTTGCGCTACAGATATATCAAGAAATTCCCAGGTGGAGGCATTGTCACCTGTCCAAAGTCCAGCAAAACGCTGGTGGGCGCCAGCGCAGCTACCGCGGCCAATGATAAAATTCCGCTTGCCTTGACGGCTAGTTAGATTTTGCAGACCCTGAAACGTCGCCTTGTGGAGGTTGTAGCTGTACAATGACCAGATCTCAATCGCCTTTTTCTTTTCAGCACTATGCGGGTCTCCGCTCCACCCATCTGAATCAAGAAGTAATCGGAATGGCCATCTTTCTACACATGTTAGTGCCAACTAATGATGTAAGAGAAGGACGAAAGGATCCCTACGATTTCATATCACCAAAACCTTCTCCCATACAAGGCGAAGTCATATCTTGCCAAACAAATTCAAGTCCCATCTTAAAAAGATATTCGTATTGCTTTCCCCACCATTTCCGGACCTCCTTACGATTTAGATTTGGATAGTAACCGGGAGTGCCCCTGTGATCACCGTAGTCAACCCCACCACGGAATGGCCTACCAGTATTGAAATAGTCTTGGAGCCTGTAATTATCCGGGGGATCATACCCTGGGAGACTACTCTCTAGATTTGGGTTTTTAAAATAGCGATTTCCTCCGCCAAAATTGAGTGAGACTTGCTGGCCGGACGTGGGAGCCAACGGGTCGATGTCGCGGCGATCAAGGACAAAGTGGCCCAATGCCAAACCTTCATCTAATGTCGCGTATGGCTCTGCGGAGATATGACGAGAACTGATGATTGGTGTGATATTTGTACAACATTTCACACCTTGCTTTCTCAGGCGGTCAAACATTTCGTCGGGTTTGGGGAATTTGTCCTCGGCAGTGTCGATAGTAAAGGTGCGATAATCACGCTGCATGTCAACATCAATGTGCATTCCATCCAAGGGGATCTTATATGCCCTATGTTTGTCTACCGCATCTTGTACTTTCCTCCTGGTATCGTACCCATAACATCCTTGATGGTAACCAAGCACGAAGCGCGGCTTTAGCTGTGGTTTTCCAACGAGTGAGGTGTATGAACGAATGATCTGTGCAATACAGTCGCCAGCAATGAGAATGCACTGAAAACTGTTGAATCTGGTGGCCACACGGAGCTGCGTGGGATCAACTACGCCAAGATCCACTTTGACATCGGAATAGTTGTCGATAAATGTTGCCAGTTGGGAATGGGCCCCTGGATGCGCATTCACTTCTATCCAGTAGGGTTCAGAGTGGTAAAGCGGCTCGCTATCTGAATAAGGCCCACGGCCATAAACATTGTTATAGCACGTATTGTCAAAATCTGTTGCATACAGGTTAGCTCGTCACGAACACGCTCTCGTCAGACGTCACTCACTGAAATAATTCATGAACACTTTGTCTTTGAACATTGTGCGTCCGCCTTGTTCACCAAATCCCGTGTACTTAGCGTTGAGCGGCTTTTCCACAGCCAGAATAGTCGCATTATTCCCAAGCCACTGTAAAGGACAGTCCTTTGTTTGCCAGATGATTGCAATTCGTGAACCTGGAGGTGTTTCAATTGATAGGTCCTTTGCTACTTCTGGATCTCTTGCTACTGCAGGAAGAAAAGTTGGAAGCTGAGTGCAAGCACCTTCAGCTTTGATTGCCCGGATGGCAGTGATCTTGAACGGATCACGATGAATCCAGAGTTGAACCAGAACCTTCCGAGACGAATTGCCTTGTGATGTTGATTCTAAGACTGATTGAAGAACATAATACCTCTCATTTGGCTCCTTCAGTTCCACGTGCCATGAGATTCCTTCAGCATTGTCGAGGATCTTGATGGTCGTCGTGAGCTTGTCTTGAACAATGTTTCTACTGTTGTAGTCGCGGAAAGCAGCCGGTGATTCGTTCCTACTGTGAAATTGCAGGCGCCACACTTGTGGTCGCATAAACTGAATGTGTAGAAATCCCCGTTTGTCGTTGAAGCGGAAGATACGTCCATGACTAGAGACAGGATTGGCCGCGTTACCAACCTTTTGGTCATCAGGGCTTAGGGAAACTGATTGCGGCTGCGTGGGGTTTGAATTTTCAAATTCTTTGAAGAACCATTCAGCAGGCTGAAAGATATATGGATCTTGCGTCTTCCGATACTCTGCATCTGTTGATGTAGGATCTGAGGTAGTTCTAGAAATATCAAACGGGTTCATCTTGAGATAGCACTAATTAGAAGGAGTGCAAAGGAAGATGAACGTTGCGTAGCCTTGAAGAGGAGGAGGAGAAAATCGTTTGAATCAACGAAATGCTGCTCGGCTACATTGAAGGTGATCGTCTAGTTTATGTATCTGAATGTTTGATGAGACTTAAGGCTGGTTTGGCTGCCATAATCCGCTCCTTTCCTCCAAATAATCCGCTTTTTTGTGCCATAGCGGATTCCGCAATGGCATGTATCTTGGCGGAAAAGAGAGGATTTGAATACACATTCCGCCATTAAATCTACTCTTTTTAGCGGAATTGGTGCTTTAAAGGAGGAAGTGGAGCTAGAGATAGGGATAGAGTATAACAGGAGTTCTCATACGATTTAAGTACAGTACGTTTTCACCTTGTTATCGTCAGTTGAATGGTTGGATTAAACGAAAGCGGGGATAGCTTCAAATTTTCGAATCAAAAGTTAGGTAAACCCAAAACCAGTGTGTACCCACTAACAAAGCTTTAAAGCTAGAAAACTTAGTATTTCAATAATAAAAGTCTAAAATTACATATCAAACTTGTGTGACCCAGTGCGCTTATACGTTAAACATTAATACATGACATTCCCTAGTAAAAGCATTACCCCTTTAAGCATGGAATACCGGTATTGAAGAAAATGAACACTGCTGTTCTTAGTCTACGCTTTTGATTCGCTTTCTTCTTTTCTATACAAATAATCGTATGCTAATACTACTAGGTAGCTCTCTGTGCTCTATCTACTAACCATCTCACACCGTTAACCTCCTAAAGAAATAGGGGTTATTGATTAGTTCCTTTCTTTGATAATTTGTCAGTTTTGAGAATTCTAGAACAAACTCTCCGTACACCGTAACGTTTTGTAGCTAAATCCCAGCTCAAAAAAATATTTTCCCATATACTTAATTTTATGATAACATTTGAAATATTTGATATTATTGTATCAAATTTTGGAGCTATAGTAATAACTCTTGAAAAAAGCAATTTATTTGAAGTTCGAAACCTAATATCGTGTTGTATATACTTGAATACCGAAATCATCAGTACCATGGAAGTCGATTGTCGAATTGGGAGTTTGCACAAAGATTGATCTAGCCAGCTTCGTCTAGCAATTTGTTGTGACCGGGTACTCCTGTTGGCATCTGAAGGTTTGGAACTAAGATCAAAGAAACTTTCGGCTTCAAGATATACATGCTTTTCTTTACCTAGTAAATCTGGTAGTCTTCTAGGCTAATCGCTAGCTTGCGTACCTTACCCCTGGAATAGCTTCTTATCCATTCATTACGTACCTGTATTGCAAATGGACATGGGCACGTGATCGGGCACTGGCGCATGCGCCGAGGTGATACCAGCAATATCACTGTCCTTCGATCTATGTCAACTATCCATCACTAACCATACTATCACACCTCCACCAGAAGCTTATCCCCAGGCCCTCACCCCCAATGTCCAACACCTACAAAGCCTACCTCGTCTCCTCCCTCGGCGCCCCCCGAAACCACCACAGCATCTTTATCCAAACCCACGAACACGGTCCCCTAACAGGCCACCTCTATCAAGTATCCGGGAATATCCAAACCGGTATGTACCATTCACATCGCGCGGCTCTTGAACCCCCGGAAAAGGAGCTTGAGTTTGTGGGAATGAAATTGTTGGGGATAGTGCAGAGGGAGAAGTATGACAGAGGGGAGGTGCGGAGGATTGTGGATGCGATTGAGGCGCCGCGGAAACAGTTTGAGGGGCCCAGGAGGTTGTATCCGGGGGAGAGGCTGAGGAGGTGTCAGGAGTGGACTGGGGAGGCGGTGGGGGCGTTGAGAGAGAGTGGTGTGTTAGAGTCGGAAGGGGTTGAGGGGGAAGAGGTAGAGAACGAGAAGGAAACTGAAAAAGGAGGGGCTTGATTCTTGGGGGGTTAAGAGTTATTGTGATTTATTGACTGCGAAAATGAAAGACTGTAGCGGCGGATTGTAGAGTGGCGCGGTATATATTGTAAAGTGATGAATTCAATGAGGATAGGTTAGGTGAACTAATACTTTGGATCACTATACAGGTTGCAAGACATTTCTGATGTCACGAGGATCTAGCCCGCCTACCTTGTAAAGTCAAAATACAAACTCTTCTCAAAATCTCAGGACGTCTCGCCAGCGCACTTGCTTCCAGATCATGCCATGTCCAGCGTACTCAAGCTCCTCTCCTCTCCGCCCCCCTTCTTGTTTAAAGGAGAAGAGGGAGTCTTTAATTTGAAAGAAGAGAGAAAGTAGTATATTAATCGAGAGGTCTCAAATCCAGGAGTGATAAGGCAGGCAAGCAAGACGAAACGGGGTTGACGACAGTATATTCTTCTGGCTTCTATCTTCTGCTCTTATTCATCTTCTCCTCTCAAACAAGGCCTTTGCTTATAGTACAAGTATAGGCACAGATGCAGACGCAGCACCTATATCATACTATTTGGCATATCATGGACCATAAGATTCCGATTGTGATATGCCATATTCATCCACTCATTCCCTCCTAATCATATTTATTCCCACGTTCCACCATTATATCCATAACCTATCCTTTCTTCTCTCTAAACATACCCCATCAAGCCAGAAAGAATATCACTACCGCCCAACCCCCTTTTCTCTATTTATCTTCTAATCTCGAGGTATGCCTTAGCATCATCCCATGTCTTCTTCTCCGCATCATTCATTTCTGCACCTGACAAAGTCTTCACCCCCTTATGCAATGCATCAAAAAAGCTAAATGCAACATCAAGATCCTCTGCAAAATTGATTGCATGAGGAAGATATGTCATGCTATATTCACACTTCATTCTAAGTTTTTCATCTTTAGAAACCTCGGGCTTGATGTAGTCATCTAGGTAGGTTTTGACGGCTATTCCGAAACCGACATCAATATCGGTATCGAAAGGAAGACTGTTGTAGAAAATTATTAGTAAATTTCCCAATTGGAAGAAATGAGATCAATGAAAAGATGGAGTGGCGAGAAATGAAAAGAAACCTACCTGCGACCAAGACCTTGATATTGTTTGACATTCCGAACAACTTGACCACTCAAGAGCATCGACGCAACAATGGCTTCAATTAAGTCTCTATCTGTATCACGAATAGCCTTGATAATTGAGTGATATGAAAGGAAATTCTTGCTTAAAGGACCAGTGTATCCAATAGGAGAATGTCTAACTTTAAGGAGACAAGCGGCTCGACTGATGAGAATGCAATTTGCTTTATCTTCTTCTTGACCTCGCAGTGGCCCCCCAATCAGTTCAGGATGACGTTCGCGGTTGTGAAGATTTTGGAAACGAATGAGTTCGAATGCCATAAATGCTGCTTCTTCGATAAAGTGAACATCCTGGTACTTCTCGGAGATCGGTTGGATAGCTTTTAGTGTAGTGGCTAATGCCTTTCCCCAATTCGTCAACTCATGTTCATCATTAACATAGCCTCTGAGATGAAGTAGACGCCATAACGAATTGGATAAAATTTCTGATTTTGATGAAAGGTCAGTGGGCTTTGCTTTTCCAATGGTCTTGGCAGGAAGGCCCTTGTTGTCAAGTAATGATATCGCAGCAAAAGATATTTTTCCTGGTTGCAAGGATTTAGTTTCAAACTTCTTTAAATCGGAATCCTTAACACCCCACAAGTCAACCAAATTGTTAGTCTGTGGTTGTAAGGGTTTATGGTCTAATGTCGGCTTATTGTTGTCGTCAAACCATAGGCGCATAGTGATATTTTTGTGGATGTAACCGCGATGCATTCGAGAGGCAATAAGAGCTGCAGAGGTTTCCTTGAGTGGTAAAAGGGATTCTGTAATCAACTTTCGATATTCATCGGATACAAAACCATCGAGAGTTGGAAGGACATGGTATTGGAGGGAATTGAAGGTATTCATGAGACTTGGACCAATTACATCTTTTTGAAGGTAATAGTATAACTCTGCGGGTAGTTGTAAACCAAGATATTCATGGTTGTCGCCTGTCAGATGATCGGAATCGCTGATGTGAATGCTTCCGTCTAAGGCTACGGTAACACAATGCTTGATACCCATCTTTGCCTTTCGGTACTTATCAAGCCAGTCTCGGTCTCGTACATTCAGGATGTCACTGAAAGCGGCGCAAGTCGCACTCACCGACTTTTCCGATGTTCTGAGAAGATTGATGGCATCACCAACGTTATAGGGTTGACGACTGATGATGCTTTGATCTTGAAGTGGAGGAAATGGTGGTAAGAATGATGTTCCAGTCATCAATAATGCATCGGAAAGCATATCTGATGTGACGTTAAGTTTCTTGAGTAATTCGGATCGGACAACTCCTCTGAGAGCTTTATTATCCCAGTCTGTCGGTGTAGGTGGGTAAATGACAGCATCCCAGATATCGTAGAGAAGTAATTCTTGAGAGCCCATAATGCCATCAATGTATTGCTCATCAGCACGATCGAGGGCGGCAAGCTGAGCACAGGCACTGAAAGGAGCAGTCATGTACTCTAGATCTCTTGCAGTAAGAACCTCTTGTAAGATATGATATAGGTCGGTAACTTGAATAGCACCTACTCTCAGTCAGTATAAAAAATGACATCACTTCCACGCCCAGACACTCACCAGCCTTGCGAAAAGCCGCGACGGCATCTGTAGGATTACCATCGTTATATAAAGCCCAGGCTTGTTCTGTTTCGGAAATAGCAGCCTTTAGATTGCGCATAGTCATTTCCTTCTTGCCAACAATCGATTGACCTTCGAATACAAAATATGGCTCCATCTCGTTCTCCTTCCACTTGTCCAAATCATTCTCGATATGTGTTTTTAATGCCATGGGGTGTCCACCCAGAGCTGCAAGTAAAGGTTCATCGGCAGGGCCTTTCAAGAGATTTGAGAGGTACGCTGTAGCTTCAACACCGATTTTTGCATTTACTAGATCAGCGAATGGCATAGACCTGTTTGTCACAAGTTAGCCGACGAATCTAGTATGGATAAATTGAGGGCTTACACAACTCCACCATCAATGTATGGATCGCCAGTATTTACTGAATTTGTAGAGTCAGTATAATACTCCGGATAATTGTTTGTGTCGTCGCATTCGCCATCAACTTCAGAATTAAATGGCGGCAACGCATCTCGATCTTGTAATTCCTCGAAGGGATTGGTAACAATTGAATCGGCAGGTGTAGCCAGTTCCGGCGTATATGAGTGGTCGTTTCTGGCTCCCATTCCGCAGGCTCCCACTCCCATTTTGCATAGCATTTTTCCTTCTCGAAGTACAGGTATTGTGGAAGGTAAGAATTGAAATTTGAATTGTGGTTTGAATTGTGGTTGTAATTGCGATTGCGGTTGCGTTTGAAGTTGAAGTTGAGGTCGAGGTTGAAATTGAGGGAATTGAACTTACGAGGCATCTTGATAATTTAAGCTTGAATGCTCTAGGTATTCACTGCTCCTTCCCAATTATGTTTCGATTTTCAAGTACTTTCCAAAAACGATAGATACCAATTCTTATTCTCGTAGTCCCGTCTGGACAATCCTGGAGGGGTGTTTGTAGGAAGGTGCGTTGGGCGTGGAAAGGGTGAGTTCAAAGTTCCAAGGTTCCAAGTTTATCTGCAAAGAAGTAGATAGGGAATATACATTCGAGATAACTATGAGGATGGTATATCAGAATGAGATCGTATGGTATATTGTAGGAATGGGATTCGAGTGAATGTGATGATAGATTTGGTGTTTTTAGAATATAATTTTGTAATTGGAAGTTCAGACCAGAGTTCGAGAAGTGTCCAAGCTCCAAAGGATCGGTCTAAGGCTTAGCGTTCCCACTGCGTCTTATGGACGTATCACGTGATAGTTGCGATAAGGTCTGCAGTAAGTTAGTGCATGAGTTCGAATAGAGCGTGGGCTGTAGCCCACAGAGCCTGAAACTATAACTATATAATATCTTTTAAGATAGATAATTTTTATTATAAATTATAATTATATATAATATTTTTATTATAAATTTTAATTTAAACTATAAATAGCTTTTAAAGTTAAAATTAAAATTAATTTTTATTTTTATATTCAAAATAAATAATTTAAATTTGAAAAATAAACATGTTATATAATAGTTTTTAAAATTAAAATTGATTGGGGTTAGGTTAGGGTTAGGGTTAGTTTTTTATTAATAATAATAATAATAATAATAATAATAATAATAATAATAATAATAATAATAATA
>NGKG01000019.1:713177-724194 GCA_002162505.1 Myriosclerotinia scirpicola | reverse complement strand
ATTAAATAAAAAAGATTAAATAAAAAAGATTAAATAAAAAAGATTAAATAAAAAAAATTAAATAAAAAAAGATTAAAATAAAATAAAAAATTATTAAAACAATTTAATATATATAATTTAATATAATTAAATCAATATAATTAAATCAATATAATTAAATTAATATAATTAAATTAATATAATAAATTAATATAATTAAATCAATATAATAAATCAATATAATAAATCAATATAATAAATCAATATAATAAATCAATATAATAAATTAATTTTACTTACTCTAAAATATTTGCAAGCGTGTTTACCCTTAATAAAGCCGATACAGCCACATTATCCGCCGCTTTATCAGTCGCATAGTTACACAAAAAACATACAAAACTGTAAATCCAAATATCACATATTTTAAATAAGATTAAAATGTTTTTAAATGTTATAGACCGTGACCGGAAACCCTTCACTATACTACTCGTACCTCGTACTATAGTTTCAGGCATATTCATCCCACCCTAACTAAAAGGTTTAAAAACATCCCACTTGCATTTGTTCAAGTGAATTTCACGAATCATGTCGTCTACAGATGAAGGTAAAATACCAGTTATAGATATCTCGGGCTCAGTACCAGAAGCAGAAGTTGCTAAGCAACTTGTGGATGCTGCTGCAACTTTCGGTTTCGTTTACATAAGAAATCTGGGGAAAGAAATCCCTGTCGATGCTATTGATAGAACCTTTGAGCTGGTACATTTCCTTCGAAGCCGGTTTGTAACTCATGGCTAATGCAAGTTGTAGTCTCGGAAGTTCTTTGCTTCTCCAATTGAGGAGAAACAAAAATGCAAAATCACAGAGAATGTATGTCACATGGGATCATTTGGCACCTCATTATGGACTAGCAGCTAATTGGAGGATAGAATAGGGGATGGTCTGGGATGCATACCGAGAGTCTAGATGGAAAGAACCAAAGGGTTAGTTCTCATTATGAACATTGATATATGATTTCAAGGCTAATGAATTCAGGTTGGAGATTTCAAAGAGTACCTCACCTTTGCCCAAGTACCCCTCGACCCAACCCCGCAACTGACTCCTATCCAAGAGCCTTCAATTTAGGCGACTTTGTGGATGGAAAAGCAGAACAACCTCTTCCCCCATCCCTATCTCCGCATGAACCAGAGCTCAACGAATTCCAACTTTACTGTCATAAACTTTGTCTCAAACTCCTTACCCTTTTTGCTATTGGTCTCGAGGTACTTTCTCTCTATATTATATTGTTCCAACACAATCTAACTATTCCTAGATTGATCCGGCATCAGGCGGCTCCACCTGGTTTTCCTCTCGCCATCACGGTGGCACGACAGGCTGTATTCTCCGCCTCCTCTACTATCCTTCCCTACCCCCTAATTCTGACTACCAACCCGATGTTGATATCCGAGCTGGCGCACATTCAGACTATGGATCTATAACTCTTCTATTCCGTAGGTCTCCTTTCCTAACCCTCTAACTCTCATCTAATTACCCATATAGAACGACCCTCCCAACCCGGTCTCGAAATTCTCCCACCATCAACCACAACCTGGACACCCGTCCCCATCCAACCCCCTCCCACCGAGTCTGACCCCTCTCCCCCAATCCTTGTAAACATAGGCGATCTCCTTTCCCACTGGACGAACAATTTCCTAGTATCCACCGTTCACCGCGTCATATTTCCCAAATCAACCCTCCCATCCGAAATAGCAGATCGATACAGCATCGCCTATTTCTGTCACCCAGTTGGCTCAACCATATTAGAAAGTGTACCCAGTGAAAGAGTACGTAAATTCGGGGAGGAGAACGGGGAGGGGGAAAGGAAAAAAGGGGAGAAGATTACGGCGGATGAACATTTGATGGGGAGATTGAGGGCGACATATTTAGGTATGTATGGGAACGAAGAGGGGAATGGGGAGAAGGTGTGAATTCAAGAATTAGTGAGTGGATGTGAGACGAATAGGATGGTTAAAGTTCTTGAATTTTATGACATGGCAATTTTATCTGCCTCCGTCGCCAATAAAGATGGATTTTCCTGAAACGCTCCTATAATACAATCGATGGTGTATATACGCCAGTATACCCAATATGGTGTATATATCCCATAATATTCCTACACTGAGCTTTACCCTTGAAGCAAAGTGCTCATCATGCTTTCAAAGTAGAGCTATTTGACAATGCTAGCCGAGCCCGCCTCTCGTCATACAATTTACGCGTCGGTCTTCGCTTCCTCCACTTCAGCGTCTCTCTTGACCTCACTCCCAACTTCCTTTTTAACTTCCTTCTCAACCTCTTTCTTAACCTCCTTCTCGACCTCTTTCTTAACCTCCTTCTCAACCTCTTTCTTAACCTCCTTCTCAACCTCTTTCTTAACCTCACTCTCAACCTCCTTCTTGACCTCACTCTCATCCTCCTTCTTAAATTCTTCGCCCTCAGTCTTCGCCTCGGTCTTTATTTCGATCTCTACACTAGGGGTGTCATTTACAATTGGCTCTGCAGCCGTCTCCATCTTCACATCCTTAGGAGCTTCTGCAACCGTCTCCGTCTTCACATCCTTAGGAACCTCATCATAGCCATTCCACTCATCCAAATATTTCTCAACTTTAGGGCCCCAAACATCCTCTCCCTTTTCCAAGTCATCATACTCCAAAACATTCTTGCCCAATTCAAATTGTCCCTGTCTGACCCTAACCAAACTAGTCATCAACCCCGCAGATCCCAAATCCGCACCTAGATCGTGGCATAATGAACGAACATAGAAACCAGATGATACAGTCATGCGGATCTTCGCTGCTGGGGGCCCTTTCTTGACTTCTTCCTTCGAAGGAATTGGTAGGTCCTCCACCGGTATTTTATCAGAAAGACCACCTGACATCATCGCATCTTCCATTTCTCTTGAAACCTCACCCTCCTTGGTTTTCTTTGCTGGCCTCTCCAGAACCAATCCATCCTGATCATCACCCATTTTTCTCTTCCTATTTTCGAAATCCTCCAATGCCCTTTGATTCTCTGCCTCCTTTCCATTAGTCGCAGGCTCAGTCTTCTCCTGCTTCCATAATTTTTTCGCAACGTTCACTTCCGCATACCCCGCTTCTTCGCTTGGTGCTTTCCATTCATGTTCGTCACCTTCATACCATTCCAATAATTCCATCTCTGAAACATCTACCTTTCTCCTCTCAATTTCCTTAGGTATTTCCTTTCCCTCACGTGCATATTCGTAGAGAGGTTTGCCATTCATCTTCAAAGCAGAGAACAATGGAGGGAGTTGCATAAATTCACCCCGGTATTTGGCAAGTCCTTTTTCGACCAATTCTCGAGTGATATGTTCATATGGTGCTCTCTTCAAGAGCTTACCATCTTTATCGTATGTATCGGTCGCGGCACCAAATAACACAACTGTCTCATAGGTCTTGGTACAAAGCAGAAAGTTCCCCAACTCTTTTGTACCTTTTCCAATACCAGCAATGAGTACTCCTGTAGCCAATGGATCTAAAGTTCCTCCATGGCCAATCTTGACCTGGACTTCCTTTGCTTTCTTGCGTCGCTGCCTCTGGTTATGGCGTTCCCGACCTCGGGCCTTAGTTTCCATTTCGATCCATGGTGCAAACAATTGTGAAGGATTGAAGTGATTTTGAAGATCACGAAGAATTTGTGCGGAAGAACGACCAGTGGGTTTATTAATGGCTGCGGGAGTTTTGTCAGTTATTGATATCAATTGAATGGGAAAAAGATGTATTCGTACCAAAAACGCCTTCCATTACCTTTCCTTTCGTCATTATATACCAGGCTCGAAACATCTGCTGGTGTTATGTTATTAATGGGTGGTAGTAAATATTTGATCGTTGAAGGTGTGCTTTTTTGCGAAGTCGGTGCAGAACCTCTACCTAGGTAGGTATGCCAAGCTAAATATCCTTATCAGCATGTGATGTGAGTTTTATCGCCGGCAGAATTCCGGCTCTGTTCCAAATATGGCTAGTCTTGAAAAATATCTTTGTAGATCAACAAAAGATTGCAATAATATTTTCCCATGGACCCTGGAACCTGGACCTAACTATCACACCGCCTGTCGGAGAATCATTTGTCCGACTATCGTGCTCTTATCAAAAAATACCAAAACATGTCTGCTTCAATTCCAGAGAGGATCTTGAGTTCAAGGGAGACCAGAAGAGTTTTTGTACTTGGTCATCCAAAAAAACCGGTAATTCCCTTCAAAGAAGCTAACCTCGAACTTGCACTATCTCTATTGGAGATCGATGACAATACCTATGAAACTATGAATGGAGCTACGGAAGATATTGTATCTACAATGGTTTACGGACGTAGTGTCGCATCACCCCAAAGCAATAACTCTTCCAAAGAGAATATCGACAATATGGATGTCGAAGATGGGCCAAAGCTAGTTCTTCAAGATACAATCATCTACCAAAAAAATGGTACCATTGCCAACTTATTTGATCGCGCAGCTGGTTTGCAATTGCACGCTGAGGGGACACTCTGGGTAGATAATGCGGAAAAATATAAATGTAAGTTTTCGATCTGACTTCTTCTACTTATCTTTTTATGTGTCAACGTCTAACACTCCAATAGTCAAGAGACCCAATGGTACACAATGTCAGGTTCAATTCGAAATGTATTCTTATGAGAGAGATGAGCTTGGGGCTATCATTCTCTATGTTGAAGATACTACAACGAAGTATTGGGTTGAGCTTAAGCCTTCCCAAAAATATGTAGCACACTTCACCACAATGGTAGAAAGTGCAGAACTTAAGCACTTTGTTACTGATTACTACGAGCGCGTACTTGATGGGGAGTCGAAGGATGACCTAGTTGAACTGTGCTGGGAAGTAAGTTTGAAATATTCTGCAAGACTCGTCTATACTTCAAACGCTGATTTCCACCATAGTATGCTCGTGAGGATGGCCGTGGACTGTTGCAAGACGAGGTTGTTGAAGTTTTGACCAAAGATGCTAATGCATTCTTCCTCTTGTCAGCTTTTCGTGAGGAGGAATGGGTAGACAGAGAGGCTAAGGGCATGAGATGGTCTAATACAGAAATCTACAAGCTTCTCCAGAAGGAATGTCCTGTATGTATCTCTATCGTATGCATCGCTCTTACAGGACTGACTTTTGCAGGCCGCTTATGAGAGAGCTACATACGCCTTGCCGGAACCAGAACCAATGGCTGTCGACCTTCCTATCCTTCCAAATCTTCCTCCCGCCACTAATGATACACGCGACCCACAAACCAATCAATTGGACATGTTGGTATCCTTGATTGCCGAGGAGATTGAAGTTGGCACTCCTGTCAAAAAGATTACACCCAGTCTACTCTGGAACAAGCTCTTTACAAAGACCAAGATCCCCGACCAAGGTGATCCTGGAGCCGGACCACGCATTGCAAAGTGTCTTGTCTACAAAATTGGTGGTCTTCTCGCAGATATATTGGAGGAACGTCAACCTCATCTATTCATGGGCTCAAAGTTGGTCAATGAACTTCGCGAAGTGGGCCGTACTCGATATCCGCCTTACACCAAGCAGGTGACAACCGACGCCCAATGGCAGGACTATATGAACAAGGCTGAGGGTCTTTATCTCGTTCGTCGAAATCTCCAGCATGGAGAAAAGAGTGGCGCTCTTCCAACTAGCGGCTCCACAAAACTCCAAGTGAAGGATATCTTCACTGGAGAATTGGCACCACCTCGTCCAATTGGACGTGTTGGAACTGGACGTGTTGGACGCCCGCCAAAGGTTCGCGAACCTGAGGCTGAATTTTACGATGGAGAGGAGGAAGAGGAGAGTGCCGAGACTTCCTCTGGTGTCGGTACTGAGGTACCTTTGACTGTAGAGTCTGCGTGGCAACGTATTTGGGACTTGGGTGGAGAGGAGGATACCATTGGTGGCCGTGTTGTTCCAGCTCGCATTAAGAGGTCTGGTTATTGAGAACTAAAATTTGGGTGATGGTTTTAAGCTGGCGTTACTCGTAGCGATAAAGATACCCGGGGTGCATTTTTCTGGTACTTTGATGAATATATGGATAGATCAATGATCAATTTATTGGAGTGTTTGAGCTCTGCACAATATTTTGAGTTTTTGATGTCCTCCACGTGATTGATTTTAACAAATGTATTGAAAACTCCGTGAGCTTCCTACTCAATTAGCTTCTCGTGAGACAGCCCAAATCTTTTATTTAATTATCAGTAAGTGTCTATGTTGCAAGTGTCAACATCGAATGAGAGCACCTTTATCTTCCCTAAATGCATTGTTTCATTAGCGATATCCGGTCTGGAAGTTCAGATCACAACTCCCTAAAATCCTCAATTTACTCCATCACCCAAGTATCCCTCTAGTAATGCAGATCTCTTCTCTACATTCTCTAAGTCTACCACAAGTAAGTTGCCTACCCGGTCCAGTATCTAGCTCCGTTACTACTTACTATCGAAATATATCTTGAATATCCATTACTATCTTCTCCGCTACGTGAGACTACATCCCTTAATTCTTTTGATATACTTCTTAGCATGCCTTCTATGCCATTTATTACTTAAGCTTTTTATTCATCATTCATTTCAAGTGACTTAGATATATACTGCATCATCTGGTTATCTAACCCATTTGTCCCTCGTTTTACCCGGGAAGTTTGAAGTTCAGCACTATCTCGTTTGACATCCTGGGTATTTAATTTGTCAATATTTTGGAGATGCTGATTATTCGGGAATTATCGGACAAGATGTATTGGCTTTGTGCTATTGGATCACCTAAGGGTTCTTGGACTATGAAACTGATTCGGTCTAATGGCTCAGATAGTATCTTCCACTTCTTTGGATTCATCACCAACAATGTTCTCTCCCATCTAGTGTTTTGAGCTTCGAACTAGTTCATTGTTGGATTGAAGTTGTGTATTTTATAAGATCTCATCTAATATTTTGGGCTGTTCACTCCCTAATTTCCCACTGCTTGTGCGATAATTTATCGTGTATCGACTTACATTTTCAACTTCCGTTAGGTCATTTGATTATAATGTCGTGAGTTCCATGGATATATTGCCTGGCGTTGTAGACTATGGAGAGCTCAGTATTTCGAACGATCTAAATCATCAGTACTGTGTTGTTCGATAATTTCCAGCTACCTTCTTCCCTAGAGTTAGATTCATTTACTTTTTCATTTAAGACACTCATCCGAGCATCATTGTCGGAAAAATTTCACTCCTTCACATTTTAACCCCATAAGACAAAGACTTGTGGGTGCACACGCAATCTTTAACTCTAGAGTATATACGGCATCTATTGAGTTCCTAGAGATACCCCTTAATGGGGGCGGGGGCAGAGAGCACGATGTCGCTCCATCACCTCGATCGGCAGATACCTGGAGGTTTATGGGTAGTGAATTCGCTATACATTAGAATATTCAGGAATTTGAAGCTATACCATATCAGCAGAGAGGGATCGAGTTGAGTATCAGCATGCATGTTCGTTTATCACCTTACCTCATCTTACGGTGTCTTTACTCGTGGCTGAAAGGCTAAAATATGGACTGCTTCTTGCCACCACCCGAATGTTCTGATGCTGCTAGTGAGACTCCAGTACAAATCTGTTGATGTTCTCTGTAGGAACACAGAAAAATTGGATTGCAGTAACAAAAGGATTTCTGTAACTCTGTGGATTATTGTGACTTTGATAGGGATGATACCTAAGACCACCTGACCAAAATGGGGTGTTTGTGACGAGACGAGAGAGGTCAGAAGAGAGACAATGGTATTTCATTTTGGTTCAATTAATAGATGGATCTCATCTGAATTTTCGGCGGATAGCGGCGCATCAGCAATTGCTCAGACGTAGTACAGAGCATAAGAGCATACTACTTGTAAAACAAAAGTTCTTGCTAATCTAGCGATGTGAAATTTGCATGTTAAACTCGATACCGCAGCTCAGTTGTCCAAAGAAACGCAAAGCAATTGGTATTCTATCGTCTCCACAAATCGAAACGGCGAGAATTCACAATTTGGCTTGATTGTCATCTAACATCTCTATGGTGGAAATGATCCGATGAAGTCGTCGCAGATATCAGGGAGTCTTTGTCTTGGTAATTGTTTATGATGTTTTTCTTCCATACTAACACCCCTTGAGGTCGATTACTGTCATGTTTCTCCTCCTGGATGAGTTCTCCTTTTTCGGTGGCCTTGCGCAACACTTTTTAGGCTCTGATTGCTATTGCCCTTTTCCATAATAAGCGAGTTTTAGTTCATTAATTACTATTCCTCGCTAATGATATACACTGAACAAATGCATCACTTCTAATATCGAAAATATGTCGATTTGTTTCTTGTGAGCTGGTCATGTTTTGCATCGTTCCAATAAACATCGGATTCTTCCTCTCCATCATTCTGAAGTTATTCAATATTGAATCAAATACCGAAGAGAAAACCGGGCGGTAAACGTGAATTCCAACCGGACGTGTAGCCGGGATTATCATTGCTCAATTTACATAATTTTACCTAGATCTGTACCTGTAAGGTCTCGGCGGGTGATAGTCCGGAGTGATGTTCGCGGGTCTGCTAAAGCTGCATTGTTGATCCGGCTAAATGAACAATCGATGTACCCCTCACTTATTTGCCCCCAAATTTTCCGCCAAAACCATATATATTTGTGGATGGCATGTTAGAGCAGAACCTACCAAGAAGTAATTCGTCAGGTTCAAGTAGATGCTCAAAATGCCTACAGGCTCGTGGATCACGTTTCTAACCTTTTCTCATCTCTCACTTATTGCGCAAGGCAAAAGCCTCTGGTCTACTCAACCGGCTAGTTTCGAGGATATCATCAAGACAGCTTATCCCGTAGGAAATGGACAATTAGCTGGTGCGTAATTACAAGAATGGTTCCTTATTCATGCTAAATACATTACAGCACTCCCGTTCGGCGAACCAGGCTCTGAAAAACTTAGTCTAAATAGAGATTCATTGTGGTATGGCGGGCCATTTGAGAGTGCTAACTACAATGGGGGTAATCCAAATTCTTCTGTAGCTTCAGCACTACCGAGTATCAGAGATTGGATCTTTCAAAATGGCACTGGGAATATTTCTGCTTTGATGGGTTCGAGTGATTATTATGGTGGTTATCAGGTTCTTGGCAATCTATCTGTATCGCTGCAGGGAATTTCTGGTGCTACTGGTTACAAACGAACACTAGACCTGGATACTGGAATTCATACAACTACCTTCAAGACTGCAAATGCTTCTTTCACTACGTTTGTTACTCTACTCTGAGCTTCCTATATTTTACTGACTATAATTAGTACTGTCTATTGCTCTTATCCAGACAGTGTGTGCGTCTATGAAGTGAATTCGACAGCCACGCTTCCTAGAGTTGATGTTCACTTTAACAATGTGCAAGCAAACAACTCCCTAGTCAAATCATCTTGTTCAACGTCCTCCAAATCAGCTTTATTTAGTGGCATAACTCAAACTGACATAGGAATGATCTATAAGGCCGAGGCTCGTGTTCTTGGATCTACGAAAACAGTCTTTTGCTCTAACACTACCGGCATCCTCAGTATTGCGCCTTCTTACAACCAAAGTTCTCTGTCTCTAGTAATTTCAGCGGGTACCAACTATGATGCATCCAAAGGTACAGCTGGGGAAAATTACTCATTCAAAGGGGAAGATCCGGGATTATACGTCTCTGAAACGGCAGCGAAAGCAGCATCAAAAAATAGCACAACCCTCAGGGATGAGCATGTATCTGATTTTTCCGCTCTCATAAACAGTTTCACACTCAATTTACCAGACCCTCTTGGATCAGCCAACAAAGAAACTGCCACTGTAATCGCAGCATATAACACTACAGACAATAGCCACACCGACCCCTGGCTTGAGAATCTTCTATTCGACTACAGCCGTTATCTCTTCATATCATCGTCCCGAGATAACTCTCTTCCCCCCAATCTCCAAGGTAAATGGGCATATGGCTTAGAAAACGCATGGGGCGCCGACTACCACTCCAACATCAATCTCCAAATGAATCATTGGGTGGCCGTTCAAACCGGACTCGGAGATTTACAATCCGCATTATGGACCTACATGGCGGAAACATGGGCACCCCGTGGTGCAGAAACAGCTAGATTATTATACAACGCACCTGGATGGGTTACTCACAATGAGATGAATACTTTTGGCTATACGGGAATGAAGCCTAGTGAAGAGTATTGGGCGGATTATCCGGCTGCTGCGGCATGGATGATGCAGCATGTAGCTGATTATTATGATTATGAGAGAGATGAGAAATGGTTGAGAAGTACTGGATATCCGTTGCTGAAAGCCATTTCGGAGTTTTGGTTGAGTCAACTTCAAGAAGATAAATATTTCAATGATGGGACGTTAGTTGTAAATCCTTGTTCTTCTCCGGAACATGGACCTGTGAGTTGATCTGCTTGGATATATATGTTACTTCACCGACTGATCATACTTTCTCCAGACCACTTTCGGCTGTACGAACTATCAACAACTCATTCACTCTCTCTTCACCACCACTCTTCAGGCCGCTCGTACACTTTCCATCGATACATCTCTCCAAAGATCCCTCGAAACAAGCCTCCGATCTCTAGACAAAGGCCTCCACATATCCCCCACCACCCAAATCCAAGAATGGAAAATCTACTTCCCCACCATGGAAAACAGCACTCACCGCCACCTCTCCCATCTCATAGGCTGGTTCCCCGGCTCCTCCATCTCCTCCTATCTCTCCGGCTACACAAACACCACCATCTCCACCGCCGTCCGCAACTCCCTGCTATCCCGCGGTCCCGGAATCGAAGACTCGAATGCTGGGTGGGAAAAAGTATGGCGTGCAGCTTGTTGGGCCAGATTAAATGATACGGGGATGGCGTATGAGGAGTTGAGATTGACGATTATGGAGAATATGGCGGGGAATGCGTTGAGTATGTATTCGGGGAAGAATGAACCGTTTCAGATTGATGCGAATTTTGGGTTTGGAGGCGCGGTGTTGGGGATG
>NGKG01000019.1:679763-698001 GCA_002162505.1 Myriosclerotinia scirpicola | reverse complement strand
ATCTTCTGTTTAATTGGGAGCTTTCAGTATATTTCATCTGCTCATGGTAATGTCTGTGAAATTCACTACCTGTAGGCTGTAGCTGTGGTTATATGGGATAATTTGAAGATTTTTTTTGTATACTGTAGGAAATTTGTGTTTATTATTAGTGTGTTTATTGGGGATATGTTATATGTTATGCTTTTTGCTTTTTGGAATATAGATCTTAGATCTTATATCATCATTTTATCATTTTGGGAGCGACGTACAGTACGGATCTTTTCCTTGGGCGGGAGAGGCTTCATGGTTCTAGAGGACAAATGTTTGTATGATGTATCACCGCGATATGTACATATTTTTGGGGGCTCTTTTCACTCTTCGGCCTCGTCGTCGTCACTTATTTATCTACGATGCGTTGTCTAATTGCTTCACATGATCTAGTTAATATAAAGCAAGATACCGTACCGCTATCACTATCCATATAATCTTCAATATCCTCGCGTTATTCATCGGTTTGCATAGTTGGACTTCTACTCGTATTGTTATATCAAATATCAAATATCAAACGCTGATGTTTATGTAAAAATAGAGAAAAAGGGAAAAGGGGAAATATTTATATTGTTAGTGCACTCTATAGTAATTAATGATATTAATAATGATGTTTTTTCATCATTAATATGAATGCTACGAGGTGCGTCTGCGTCCGTATCCTGTGGTGAAATGAAATGCTTCTAGTATAGAATTCTTAAGTATGAATATATGTGTTTGATTTTATTTTTATTTTATTCATTTTTTATATATATTATGGTAGCAAAATCCATCAAAGTCCAAGTTTCCGATATATCCCACGAAATGCTTTTAGTATAGAATCCCTAAGTATAAACGTACGCACTCTATTTCATCTATCTCTCCATATACATTACCGTGGCAAAATCCACCAAGGTCCAAGTTTCCGATAACCTAAGATTACATTCCTATTGGATTCTTAGATAGGTGAAAGATAGATGTAATGTATACCATACCTCTTGAATTCTTGCGCTATTGCCTGTATGGTTAGAACTTAGTTGTCTAGCATAACACACAAAGGGTCTATCTATCTATGATCTTGGCGCTTGTAGTGTCAGATCTATATGTATGCATATGTATGAGGTCTTGCATGAAGTTTTGTATTGTGTTGGTTTTATTTCTATTGCTTGGATTGTTACTATGGAAGAGGTGGGGATTCTTGAGACTTGGAGTGCTAGTGCTAGTGCCCGTGTATATTCTTATTTTTTACCGACGAAAAGGAGAGGCTGATTTTTTTCTATGATTTATTAAGATGGTGTTTGTCGATATATAAGGCAAGGCAAGGCAAGGCTGTGGATATCTTTCTCTCGGCGTGATGTTTGTTTTTTGGTATTTCTGATTGTAATGCAAGGAAGGGTACGAAGGTAGCGGTCATTATGGTCGAGATTATAAGCCTATTACAGGGTTCAAATTTAAAACTCCATTTTTCTGGAATATTATTTAACCTTATTTAAAATATAGTAAGTTATAGGGTGTTTATAAGCTTATAACCTTATATCAATTGAATAATTGTATAGTTAATTTATAGTAATATATTAGTAGAATATTTTATTTAAAAAAGGTAATTTTGAAGTTATTATTAAAAATAAAAAGCTAATAAAAGTTTTTGTATACCTTCTAATAAAATACTATTAATATAATAACTTAAATCAATATCGAATTTTTCATTATATTGTTAATATACTATAAGGTTAATAATATTAGCTATTCTAATGCTAACTTTTTTATATTATACTTTTTTTTAAATTTTAAGGTTTTTAATAATTCTAATAATTTTAATAAGCTTTTATCTTTTCTTTTTTTTTCTCCTTCTAAACTTTAATATATATTTATTTTTTTTTCTTTAAAAATCTTTTCCTTAATAACCCTTTGCCTCTCCAAAAAGCTTCATATCTACAACATCAATACTAAACTTCAAATATTAGTTTTTTTTGAAGCTAATATATTAATAAAATGTATCAAAAAGTTAATAATTATCTTTCGCTTTCAGATTTATAAAATATAATAAATAATTATCAAGAAGGGTTATATAAAAAGTACAAATACAAAGTTTAAATTTAAATATATTAATAATAAAAAATATATTTAAAATTCTAAAAAAAAAAAAGTTATTTTAGAAATAGAAAAAGCTATTAAAAGCATAATCATATAAAATTTTATTACTCAGTAATACTTTTATACTACTATTACAAAATAAATTAATACACTTTTAAATTTACTTATTAATTAGCAAATCTATTCTTAAAATGTATATCAATATTTCAAAAAGTAAGATTATTATTAAACAAAAATTACAATAAAACCCAAACTTAAAAAAATTAATAAAGATTAACAATATAAATAATACTTGGAGTATAAAAATTGGATTTTTAAGGATTAGAAAAATATTATATTTATAAACGAAACTTTTGTTTAATTAGCTTTTTCGAAAAAAAAAATAAAAGTATAAAGAAAAGCCTTTAAAGTATATTATTTTTATATAATTAAAAAAAAGTATAAAAGAAAAAAAAAAGTTTATATTTTAAAATTGTTTTTTGTACAATAAAAAAAGACTATATTATATATAAAATAAGAAAACAAAACCCAAAAAATTAGTAGTTATTATAAACCTTAAAATTAGAAATGTAATTAAATATAATATTAATAAAAAAGTATAGGAACTAGTAATAGCTATATCAAAAGTTAAATTATATAATAAACCTAATAAAAAGTTTAAATAAAAGTATACAAAAACTAATAATGTATATATTCGAAAGCAAAATGTAAAAGACATTAATTAATATTGGTATTAAAAAGTGATATTAAAGCCCCTTCTTTTTCCATTTGTATAAAAATGCAAAAAAAAATATTTTAGTATTATAATTATAAAAAACAATATACCTATATATACATCTTATTATTAATAAAAAATATATAAACTTTTTGAAGTTTTAAAACTATTATAATCTAGAAATTTTCTTGATCTTAATATTATTAAATTTATTTAATAATAAATAAAAATAAAAACTATTAGAAAAAAAGTTAATACTAAAAAAAAGGAACTGAAAAGATAATAGTATAAATATTAAATAAATATGTTTTAAGAATATATTAAAAAATGGATTAAAAGAATTTTTAAATATATATAAAAGATTATTAAACTAAAAAGGGATAATAAGTATTGAAAGGGATATTTAAAAAGTTAAAAAAAGTTTAAAGTATAATAGGGTTTTAATAAAGTTTTGAGATTGTTATATAGAAAAAAGCAAGTTTTATATCTTTAATTTTAATATTAATAAAGGTTACAAAAGTATATATTAAACCCTAAACTATTAATTTCGCCTATATGATTCATATTAGTAGGTATTCCAGGGTATTAGCCTGAAAACCCATTATAATCTCGATTATAATGACCGCTACCTTCGTAAATGTATTTATTTATGTTCTTTTTATAGTGCTTTATTTATTGTGCTAGATATCAATGGAGGCAAGAAGTTGAGGGGAGGATAAAACGTTAAGACTAGGACGTTCATATAACCTGATCAATATAATACCACGCAATATATGCCCATGGTATCATTTTTTGTAATGTTCCTTTAGCATGCATGGTGCTAGAGGTGTGTTTGTGCTGGGAGGAAAATGGTTGGACTTGTGGTTTGTTAGATTAGGATTAAAGGGTAAGAACGGGGTTTATCGTTACTTTTTGAGTACTTCATGGTGATGGAAGTTTTTGAATATGGGATAATGAGAATACTGTAGTATGTATTTAGGCGTATATGATATGATATCTTCCTGGAGTATGTATGTATTTGCAAGATAACTCAACTCGAGAATCGCATTCGAGTGACTGCCTCGATTGTGTGATATACTGCCTTTGTAGAGTATTCGCAAGGTACCTCGACAATCGAGTGGTTGCATATCTTCTGTACCTTAATTCAAGTGCTTGCTTTAATACTAGTATATGCGGATACAGGGGGAGGGGGGGGGTTGCTCACTACGTGTTGTACAAAAATACTTGAGCGTACCTGCTCAATAAGCCCGAAGCACGGTTACGTTTTTCAATACATATTTGCTTCGCTTGCTACCAAATCTATGGAAATATGGGGAAGTCAGCCAGTGTTCACGACTGAACAAACGTTATGTAATAACGTTTATTCGTGCTCAAAGGGGTTCGATACATCTCTTCTAGAATCGTTTCTTCCATTTCTAAGATCTCGAAGTATCGAGTTACTTATTTATGCATAGGAAATATGAAAACTACATCATCACGGTTATTGGACTCGATAATTGAAGTATCGAATGTCCAAGTACATGGCGCTTTTCATAAAACGATCAGATGATCGGTAGGGACAAGTGGTTTCTTTGGCTTTGACTTGACCGAAGATCTCTCGCATCGATTAGTCCTAATAGATAAAGGTGATGCAATAGAATTTCTCTTCAAATATCCTTCGGGGTTACGACTTGCTTTATTGGCACTGTTGGTCTTTGGTTATCTTATTTGGCTATTAAAATTAATCGCACAGGGAAGGCTAAAATAAGTTGGTTTTTATACACCTTCGTTGCCTAATAGCTACTTCCACCTAAGCGAGTTTTGCTTCTTCAATTGGGCTCTGACGCACTTCCAGCAGTTCAGGGCTGGGCACCCGTACCCCATCCGGGGTTTTTAAGGCCTATAAAGTATTTACCCTACCCTGCTAGATTTTATAGGGTATTTACCCTAGAAACCAACCGGGTACGAGTATTACCCTAAGTTTTTAGTTAGGTGATTGTTCTATATAGTTGTCCAAAGTTGAGGCTATTCCAACAATTATATAATATTGTTTGAAGCCTAATTAGTTCTACTATATCTTTTAGCTTCACTTTTTATATAATATTAGCCCTTTTACGTTTTTCAGCCTCACTTTTTATATAATATATACTATCTCATAATACTATTCCCTAATACTATTTTGTAATACTAACCTATTCCCTAATATTATCCCGTAATACTAACCTATTCCCTAATATTATCCTGTGATACTAGCCCTTTTAAGTATTTTAGCCTTATATACTAATCATATGTTTATACCTGGAAATCTATTTGTATCTGGTCATATTTTTAGAGTATTTACTTTACTTTACAAAGTAAAGCAGGGTATTAAACCAACAGAAAATACCCTGGAGGACCCTGGGTATACCCTACCCTGTGCCCAGCCCTGCAGCAGTTTCCTTGCTTTTTAATCTATCTCATCTACCTTTACTATCTTTACTCCCAACCCAATCTTCATCATCACGAGCACGTGCATATTCTTCGTGTAGCGACGCTACACTTCAACGAGGAACCTTCATCACGCTCACGAGATACTAGCTCGAGAAGAAAAATCACCCTTTATCACCTAAACCATCATCTGGGGTGACGGATCTGGGCTATGATTGTATTAATCCACGGTCTTTCGGAGATTCTTAAGTTTCCGAGTCTTAGTTGTACTTGGAGATGGCTGTTTGTTCGGTTTGGAGTTCTCTGAAAGGCCCAAGAACTTGCGGGTTTAGGATGGGATGGAAGATACAGCGAAGGTCACAGGGGGGGGGGGCTCACCCAGTTTTGATTAGCATGCATCCGCAGTAATTCCTCTACCCATCTATCATTCAGCACATTTATTCTTCTGATCAAAAGGAATTTTGTAGTATGTACGTTCTACATTGGTCAAGTAATTGTTCTGATAGTCATTCTAGTACCCTCTAACTCATAAAGGAATGAAAAACCATCGTTATGATCTCTTCTGGACTCTTCAGTTGCTTTGTTGGTATCCTCGATCTTGTCTTATCTTGTCTTGTCATATCTCACTGAGCCCTGAGGATTCCTATAAAGGACCAGATACTGCCACTCTTCGTGACTTTTGCTTGCGTGCTCCTTCCTTCATGTCTTTTGGTCTACCTGCTTTTATAGTATTGTTTCTGATATTCTTTTCATATGTAGTATCTGATCAAATATTTCATAAGATTCATAAGAGTGAGCATATATTTCTTCTCTCGTTTATATATATAAATCAGTGATATGGCGAGTTAGATGATCAATGATCAATGATCAATGATCATATAAATTTGATTCGAAAAATGCAGGTATGACGATTGTTCACTGGGCTGGGAGTTTGGGGGTTACAGGACTTGTGTACTTTATTAGGCTTGACTGGCTGACTGGCTGACTGGCGATATAGGAGTAGCAGGCAGGGAGAAGGAAATAATTTGATGGTTATGGCAAGCTTATGCTGCTGGGGGAGTGGGGTAGTTAGTGATGGGAGCTCGGATTTGGAGAAATCAATCAATGATGGATCGGCTGTGAGATTGCATATGGTATTTAATCCCCTGAGTTCTTGATGTAACTGATATCTCGTGTGGAAAAAACATGGTGCTTGAGTTTCTAGTGTAGATGATAGATGTTCGAGTGTTTCGCAAAGTACATGCTTCTCTGGCGTTGCTGTTTTTTCTCGAAGGATTTTATATTCATATTGTTTGATGCATTGTTAAAATACCACACGCATGCATTCCTCATAAGAGTCCAAGGTGTCTCTGATGTTGAGCCTGTGTTTTTATTGTGGATTTTGGTCCCCTTGGCTGTGTTTTTCTTTTCTGAATGGATGAAGTTGCAGTTTCCCGAGGGAAATATACTTTTCATTTTGAGCTTCAAGAATCAATTCTGCGATTATTAAACTTTGTCCAAATAGAATTTGAGAGGGGGGCCACTTCCGTGTTTGTTTATTGATTTGATAGGATGATATGTTTCTACACCATTACTTTGTTACCAAGCGACTTTTTGGCATGCGAGCGTAAGTCTTCCTAGGCGGCGTGTTTGGTATGACAGAGGTGGGGTTCTGCGTCACCATGACAAAGCTGCTAGGCATGTCCGGCGTCAGCCTCTGCTCACTCTCTTTCTAGACTGGACCGACCTCTGATTGGATAAGGACGAGGAGGTTGACCATGGAAGGGTCAGCCTCCTCGATGGAGATCACGTGCTCATATGTACAACCACATAAATTTAAGCTTCATACCAAGATGTTAAGCTTTAAAGCCAAGATGCGTTAAGCTTTAAAGCCAAGAAAACGCCAAGAACATAGGTCTAGTTGTAGAATTCACTTGTACCGACACATCAAGTCTCCAACGCTTTATAAAGAGTGAATGGTTCTTACGATAGGGAATGATAGTTCTTGATACTCTTCGTATGCAAACATTCAACAATTGCAATCGCGTTCTTAAATATTCCCCTAAAGCTTTTCAGACTTGGTCTCCCATCAACGTACAATGCAACAAAGCGTAATAATCGGGATATCCTTCGGGATATTTATGGCCATTGTCGGTAGCATCGGTCTTCTCTTGACATACTTGGGATACAAGATTCAAATCAGCTCTAAGAATAGAGAGGGTGGATGTTTTTCCGGTTCGTGGTACCCTACATGTCGATGCCATAGGATCATCCCCATCCCTCCCCCTCGAATGAGTCCAATTATATATCATGAGAACACGTCGAAGGACGTCCCTAACCTTTGGCCCTTTTCCTCCTTAAGATTCCCTCTTTCTTCACATTTCATCGTCGCCAACAAGCCTTCATCCCTTATATACTGACACTAGCCCCAGTCACTCGGTCACACTCACGTTCATCTTCACCGTCCGCTCCATATCTACCTCTCTACCATAAGATCCACAATCATGAACACATACACCTTTTCCCAATCGGTATGATGTCCCAAGATCAAGCTGCACCGCTCCGTCCATCGTTTACTACTTCGTATCGCCCCATACCTCACATTCCAAGAACAATCATGTGACCTCCCGGTATTCTCTTGTACAACTCGGATCGACGAGCTTCATGGCAGCGGCCGATCAATTCGTACCCCGAGTATTGTGCTTTTGAAATATGGGGTAACTGGAGTTCATAAAGGAGTGGCAGTTTGATGATTGAAATGTCGAGGGAGCATTTTGTTACTGTTCGGCGGCAAAGACTTTGGATGCAAGTATGGATACACGGGTATGCAAGGATTAGATTGAATGAAATGTTTGCACATTGATATTAGAATTGGTATGGGCGTTAGGGACGGAAATGAGATGGAAATTTCTAGGGCTATTTTCAAGCGAATGGGGCGCAAATTGTTTGGAGATTTATTAAGACCTGAACGTGGGTTTTGAACGGCAGCTTTAAAGAGAACCACTACGTAAGAATAGCGCGAGGGTATGGACAAATGTATGGATGGATGGAGAAATGGATAGGGTTTAGCTTGGACCTGTATGAATGAAAGTCTGGGGTTATTTTCTCTCTTGCATTTTGAATACACACACTGGTGTTTCTGACTTTGATTTATTTTTGACAATTCATCTTTGTTCATGAGTCTAGCTGTTGGCTTACAATATTCGGACTACAGATATCGCTGCAGAAATCCAATGTGACTTTCAATCAACCTCTATTCCTACTCTTAGAAATGCACATTTATATGGCGGCGTAGATCATGAGAGCCAACTAGGCTTGGACCCTTGGATCTCTGTTAGCTTTTCGATATTGAGAATTACTTAGATGTCTAGAATCATAATAAACTCTGGAGTTATATGGATACTCGCAACTACTTATCCATTCCAAACTACATTCAACATCCAATCCACTACGCACTCCATACTCCTCCAAAAGAATCTCACTCCTTGTATTTTGTCAAATTTGATTCTTGGGGACAAATGAGGTATTGATCATATGTGGAAAACACTTCGATAAAAGATCGAGTGCAATTGGAATGTTCATCGCTATATCCTTGGGATCATCACATGCCCGTTAACACTCATTGATATCCATCTATCAACCTAATCTCCATCTCCATCTCCATATTCACTTCCACCACTTCCCAGATATCGATGCATTATGCATGACGCCCATTCATATCGATATCAATCGTTTGATGATATTCATTGGAATATCGCTATCATGTTATTACATATTTTGTTTTCTTCTTTTTCGCGGGGGGTCTGTACGCTGGGATTGGGACCATATTGAAAGCACCGGGAGTTGGAACCTTGGGTGCGAATATCACTATCACTATAGCGCGCATCTAGCTTCACGTAGAAAGAAATGAGAAAGCTAAAGTACTCCTCGTAACTGATGTTCAAATATACACTGAACTCTACACTTGATGGAAGTTCCCAGATCTTTCAAAAATGTGACGTTTGAACATTTAAAGACGAATGGAATACAACATTGAATTTGTAATGTTTAAATGATGAGTCTCAATTTTTTTATATGGTTTGATGTAGCAGAAGAAATACCTGTTACAGCTGTGCAGGTTCATGAGGTTGAGATTGCGAATGACCCGAAGAAGATGTAAAACATCGAAACCATGAATATAAAAATGGTAAAGGTCTCATTTTCCAAACTAGTCTTGACCATGTACTGCCAACTTTGGCTGGGGAAGTTTCACGCGGGAATCCTCACCCGATATTCAATGTCCATCATTACAAAGACTTATAGGGTCTTACAATGGCATGACGCTCAGAAGCACGAAGAGTTCTGAACTTGAAGCCCCCCACTAGAACAAACAGAAATAGTGATGAAGACAAAGAGATCCATGGTATTCTACATCTCTTCTTCTTCCTCAATACTGTCCCACTTCATCCATAACAATTGAACATGCCCCCCAAAACGCCATTCGAAAATTATCCCATTGATACTTTTTCCCCTCATATTACAGACACTATCTCTTTCCACCGGCTCTTCTCGCCTTTCCAGGTCGAGACTTCGCACCGCCTCTAGCACCACCGCCCTTCATCTTCTTGACAGAGAATCCTGTCAAATCCCCACTACTCATCGCATCACCACTCTTCTTAAATCTCTTCTTACCACCGTGGCCGAATTTCTCGTCTTTCTTTTGTCTCTTGTTTGGTCCACCTTTGCGATCATTTCGACCTCCGGTAGATTTGGTTTCTTCTTCGAGTGCTACGTCGAAGAGGTCTGCTTCATTTGTGTTTTCGTTGTCCGCACCTTGACGTTCTGTTATTGGTTAGTACTATTCCACACTGTAGATGAGGAAGAAGGTTAATGTTGCGACTTACTTCTCTTCAAAGTCTTAATCTTATCCAAAGTTTGTTTCCTTTCTTTATCTCTTTCTTGTAACTTGGCGACTTGAACCTGCTTTCCGAACTTCTTCAAATCTCTCTGTTTCCTTGCGTCCGCAGATGCCTTCTTTCCAGCCGCTTCATCAACCAACTTTCTCTTGATCTTTTCCATATGTTCATCCGCCTTCACCATCTCTGCGAAATAATCCGTAGGTCTAGTGAAAGAAACACCTTCAGCCTTCAAGAGCAATCGCGCTGACTTAACAGCCTCGAGAGATTGTGAATAAAATGCCAACTCGCGTTTCAAATCATCGGAGACATCTGCGATTTCCGTGGGCTTATCAGATGTGATAGATTGATGTTCGGAGAATGGGAGAGTGGCGATGGGGAGGGAGATGCGCTTGAGGGCTGCGGTGAGAGCGACTGTGTTGTTTATAGTGAGACGTTGATGAGGGATCATATCTTCTTTTTCTTCGTCATCAAGGTCTTCGAGATCGGACATAGGAATATCTTCATCGTCTTCGTCATCATCCTCTTCGCCGTCCTCATCGCCACCAACAGAAGAATCACTGTCACTTTCATCGATTGCTGCAAAGTCAATCTGAGGGATAGTTAGTATTGGTAAAGAAAGATGCGAAAGCGCAAATACCTCAGTAGGACCATTTCCCTCCTCCTCCTCCTCCTCCTCCTCCTCCTCACTATCATCCGCTTCGGCATCCTCATCTTCATCATCCCCACTCTCTTCCTCAACATCCTCCCATTCCTGCTCAACCTTTCCCTTCTTTGAGCTCTTCTCTCCTCCCTTCTCGACCTTTCCCTTCCTCGCAAGCTTAGCCGCCTTCTTCTGATGTAATTTCTGAAAATCAGTTTTCTTATCGGCTGCAAGCGCCATCTTCAATTTACTTTTGGTGACCATTTTGACGTTGTTGTGCACTCTCAATTGGAAATCGAGTAATGTTTATTGAGCTTTTGAAATTCATGATTTATTTTTTGAATTGCGGGAATCTTTTTTTCGAGCTCGGACCACTTTCATATGGCCCTAAGTGCTCACCGCCTTGGCATATAATTGTGCATAATATGAAAATTGTGCAATCGAGAGCAACCTCGCTGCATGCCCAGGTGGGCACTTGCAAGTTTCCAAGGTTGTGGCAGGTTTACCGGGGACAATTGACTTGCATTCACAGCAAAGATCTTAAACTTCACTAACAGAGACTTTCTGAGTTTCGATTGCAAAAGAGTGTAGCTCACGAACATGAAGGTTCAGACCAAATACGAATATCGAGCTGCTATCTCGTCTACACAGTTTTACATTTGAACCGCTAATATATCACACCTCTGCACGTCTCATGATTAGCAGTAGTAGATCTACCTTGTATTCCAGTCAATGCTACATTGCAGCACCGTAAAGTAGACTTGTAATCCCTCGATCCAATCATTCGAATTCTTCCAACTATTGGCTTACACAGAACTTCTTACAAAGACTTGCGGACATCTTGAGCATAAGCGAGGGAGCGACTTTATCTTCTCAAAACGGCAGTGAAAGCATTGAGCTATCCTTTGCTTTGCATGAAAGGTCTCCCTAGACGTGGTCGATAATACCGATACCTCCCAACGATATGGCCTGGAACTTCTCAAGTTGAAGTCCAAATGTCCATAGAGTAGCTCCTATCTTGATAAAATCCTTGGTCGTTCCATGGACACTGACAAATGACGGGCCAATCCAAGGTCTCATCTATAGGATCGATGATTTCGTTTTTTTAGACACTGCTTGAGTCCCTAACTGGCGCTTATGGCTTCAGGCATCGAGGCTCACATTTATGAATAGTGAGCGATGTGATTCTCACAAAACCTTCAAGTGTATCTTCGTGCATTATCTGTAAATTAACATTATCATTAAATATGTGACCGTATCAATCCCCACTAATTTTCGCATGCCGGAAATATTTCATCCCAACCCAAGCAACAACGACCCATACCCAAGCCATAACTGTCGTCAAGATAATCAATGCAGGGTAATATCCCACAATCGGTAATGTGGGGTCATCCTCAAGCTCAGGAGGCGCATAAGGAGTTTCGCCAACATCCCAAGCCCAGCTCCATACCCCTAAACAAGAACCCATACCAGTAACAAACACAACCCAAGTAACGATGAGTATAACCCAGCCCCACCATTCAGTCTCAGAGTAATCCCATTCTGCATCTGGTAGAGGAAGAGGACTTGCGGCAAGTCCACCTATAGACAGTGGGGACTTTTGTTTTTGAGATGGTCGGCGACGAAAAGTAGAGCCGGCGCCGAGTGGGAAGTATGAATCTGAACTAGATGATGGAGTTGATCCACGAGCTGCAGCTGGTAAGCTATGTGGTGGAATACTGAGCAAGTCTTCTTCATCGGTAGTGGAAGTATACGTTAAAGTAGGACTTGTAGCAGTCGTTGGCGATGTAACGATATGATCATTAGCACCCATCGGAAGAGTTTTGATAGGTAGCAACAAAGTGTTATTATTTCGGTTGGCTAGACCTTCCATGGAAGGGCGAGGAGTATCATCAGATATCCCCAAACCAATACCATTCACAGGCCGAATATTCTCAGGCGATGTAGAACTTAGCACTGAGTTGCCGCCATATTGACCGTGTTGGTTGGTATCGAGGGGCATCGACTTGACCTCTTTTCGATCTCGTTGCGCCCCTCGACCAAGTAGTGCAACTTTTCTCAATGAGCCTTTCCTCCTCCTGGTCTTTTGCTGTTGAACCGCAACCGCCATAGCTCTACTAGTTGACCTCTTTGGTGACATCGGTTCATCACGAGGTGGAGATTCAGGACTGCGTGGTCCAGATAAAAATGATAGCTTAGACATAATATTTCCGGATATTGTCCTTCTATGTCCTCCGGACCTAGATCCGGATTGGATCTCTTCAGGTTCATTGACTAGTTCCCCAGAATGGCCCTGTGAACTACCCTTTGTCACAACTTCCTTCTCCATAATTTTGAATTGTTTTCCTGTAACAAATTGTTACGAGGCGAAATTCATATTCGGAATATAACGTAGCGCTTTTGAAGCAAACCTGCCCAAAGATACCAAAACCCAGACGGCTCGTCCACACGGTTTGACTGGGCAGGGACACGTGTTTTAACAAATCCGTATTTTCAAACTAGTACCGGTATCCCAAGATTTACCTAAGCCGACCACCTAATGAAGCAGCTGTCTCGAGATGCAATTTGCTCCGTTTGAAGAGGATTGCTGGACGTGTAAGCGCCGGGCGAAAGTTAAATGATGTTCAAGGGACAAAAGTTTCGAATGACGATGATGATCAAAAACCACGCGTATGGCAATTTCACAGGTCTGGTGTTCAGATGTGTTTGATTTCAAGGAAATTGATGGTTGTTTTGGATGATTGTCTAAGAAAACTTTGGCTATGGGGTCTAGAGCTTTGCGCGGTTGAATCGAGGTAAGATATTGCTTACGTAATCGAAACGGCGGAATAATGCCGGGCGGTGAAGCCCTCTTTTAGTCTAGCTAAAGATCCAAAAGGGGAAGCAGATAAATTACAGATCCATTAATATATTACAACCACTCCTTATGACGAATGACGAAACGTTCCGTGCCAATTGCGCATAATTCATGGTTTGACGATATCTGCAACCAATCAATGAACCGTGTTTTCATGATACCCCAAAATTACTAGATAGATATCAAACCATGGCTACGAGCCTACCTATTCCAGCTCCTCCCAGGACACCCACACCTCCAACTCCTATTCCAGAAGAGCAAGGCAGAGATGCATGGGGACACCACGATGGCACTTCACGAACCGTGCATTCGGAGATCCTCTTTGATCCAAATGCCCTCTCACCTACACTTTCAAGCACAGGTAGATTTGGTTCAATGGGTACCCCAATGTCTCCCCCTTCAGGTTTCACCAGTCCAAACCTTCAACCGGACGGAATGATGAATATACCACCTGCCAGAGGAGCTGCGAATCCCTTTAACTTTCAGACGCAAACCATAAACGATGCGCCAATTGCCAAATCAGTATACGATCCCCCAATACTCATATTCGACATCAACTAACAAAATGTATCAGAATATCGGCCAGCGAAGAGGCCACAGATACAAACACAGTAGTGTATCAACCCAACATCAAATCTTCCTCGAACCACCTCCTCGAGCACCCCTCGCACTCCCTGCCTCCTTACCAATTCCCACATTCAAAGAAGCATGGAGAAGCATGTCCAAAGAACAAAGTACCCGAATAGCCTGGTGCGTCTGCCACGCCCTAATATCCGCCTTCGTTCTCTACAGCGCGCAAGGTTCTCTTGCCCTCACCGCACTCTCCCATCTTATCTTCTTCGATGCCGTATCCGCGACTATCTGTGTAGTGGTGGATGTATTTTGCAACTTCGAAGTATGGAAACGCTCCTCCATCCGCCACCCATTCGGACTCGAACGCGCAGAAGTATTAGCAGGATTCGCCATGTCCGTCTTCCTCCTCTTCATGGGTTTCGATCTTATATCCCACAATCTAAAACACGTACTCGAAGGACTAGGCGACCATGCTCCCCACCACCCTCACTCCCACCACCGCGTTAGTCCCGGCTCTGTTGATTCTGCTGCATTACTTTCAATAGCAGCGACTCTCGTCTCAGCAATCGGACTTAAAAACCACGCACGTATAGGAAAAGCAATGCGTTTCGCCTATATATCATTTCTGCCCTCTGTCTTATCTAATCCCTCACATTTCCTTACCCTGAGCTGCAGCACCATCATGCTCCTCCTCCCTCTCCTAACCATATCCCTCTATATTTGGCTCGACCGTCTCCTCTGCACCGTCATTGCACTCTCCATGTTTCTCCTCGGAATTCGTCTAGCGACCGCTCAAGGACTGATGCTTTTGATGTCATATTCCGGCGCTGGGGTCTCAGAAGTTGTGAAGGAGATTGAATCTGAACCATCAGTTTCCACAATTGAAGAAGCGAGATTTTGGCAGGTACATTATGGATTATGTATGGCGAATCTCAAATTGAGAGTTAGGGGTGATGAGGGGAATGCCCTGAAATTAAGAGAGAGGATCAAGACACTAATCAGGAATAAACTTGGGGGCGGGTATGGAAAAGGGGGAGGAATGAAGTGGGAGGTTACGACACAATTGGTTATTGATGGGAAATGAGGTTGTTGATTTCGGTTTCTTGTCTTCATGTAGTATGTTTGTTATATGACGCTTATGGGTTACGGATCAATTTTGGGAAGGTACCTATGCATGGATTTCATTTCTGATCATGTTATAGGGTAGCAAGGCGTTTTGGAGGGTCCATTATGAAAAGGCAACAATGATTTGCAGAGCGTATTGTACACATATAGCATATACCACTGTTGGCTCTCATCCCAACACCACATCTGAAATCCATCATTATCTTACACCCATGAACTGGCACACCTATCTCAATTCTAGCCATGTCACTCAAATCTCAACATATGCACACAATTTGGCATACCCGTGGACCCACTCGTTGATTCCGATAGTGATATCTATAACAAAAAGAAAATCGTTGCATTCATCATAATGTAAAGGGAATAGAGTGATATCCCTTGAACAACCATCACACACTACCAACCATCAAAAAAAGGATGTACAATATTTTCGTACTATTCCTTTTCAATCAATCATTCCTTAACGCCGTGATAATTCAATGTTTGCTCTTGCCCGCTTGCCCGCTAGAAATTCTTTATTGATTCAATCCAACCTCCCCATCACATACCCTCCCACACCCAAAACACCCACTAAAACAAACTCCATCCACCCCTCCCGTTTTCCTTCCCACCCGGCGGACCCCTCACACCCTCCTTCCCAAGTCCGCCCCTCCCAGTTTTCGCACCTCTTTGTGGTCTTCTCGCCTCCCCATTATCCAACTCCCTAAGATCCCTCAAGCCTTCCATTTTCCCTAATACCAACTCCAACAATTCCTTCCTCCTGATAACCTCAAGATGTCTCTCGACCTTCTTATCCTCCCTCGCAAATCTCTCCACTTCTTCCTTCGTTAGACCTCTCCCTAACCTCTGATCTAATTCTCTTGGAAATTGATAGAAAAATTCAGAGAGGAGTTCAACGTTTAGGAAGAGGACGGCTGTGGAGGTGAGTTTTGTAGAGACGACGTCAAGGAAGACTTCGGGGCAGTAGTATTTGTTTTTGAGGGAGGCGCATTGGGTTGATTTGAGGGCTTTGATACGCATGGCTAGGAGGACGGAGCGGTCGCGGAGGAAAACTGCTTCACGGCCTAGCGGTGTGAATTAGTATATTGAGTATTGAAGAGAGTGTCTTATGGAGAGGGAGACGTGAACTTGCCTTTCTGTAATAATGCAGAACTGAATCCACCAGCCCCACTAGCATCGCCATCAACTATAACCTCACCCTTTCTAGCCTTATCCACAAAGCTCATGACATCTCTCAACTTCTTTCTGCCACCAACATGTTGCTCCAAGTTTTTAGAGGCATCTTCACATGCTTTAAGCTCATTCTTCAGCACAGATGTAACGTTTTCTCTACCGCGAGACCATTCGCTGTCTTCAACATCAATCTCAAACTTGTATGGCTTGATGCAGTTCTCGACTTGGTCACTTGTACTGTAGAATCTCTCATTCAAGATACCAGCAGCCGCATCGGTGATAGCTTGACGAGCAAATGGGTGAGCTGCAAAGGTAGATTGAGAAATGAGACGGTCAACGTGGCTTTGGATTGCATTGGCTACGACTTGAGTTGCAAGACGACCGATACCGAGTTTGGTGAGGGCGGAGGTAGAGGCATCGAGTTTGCGGTGCCAGAAGAGAGACTCAGGATCGGCGGTTGGGAGCTCAGCGAGAGTGTTTGGTTCTGGCGGCGAAGGTGAAAGATCTAGAATAGGCCTATTCCAGTAACGTGCTGCTAAAAGATCCAATACGCGTTGATCAAGTTCTTCTTTCAGCATCTCGCGAACTTGAGGTCGTCCAAAAGTTTCGGCAAACTCTTTGAAGGAATGCTTGAATGCATCGAGACTCTCGGCAAGGTAAGATTCCGCAGATAGAGGACGGTCGTTGTATTGGACCTTGAACTCATAAGTAGCCTCTTCAAGATCTTGGTGAATGGCATCACTAGTAGTTTGAAGACTCGCCGCCATTGTTTGTTCGAGTACATGCATGAGCTTTTTACGAAGAGTTGTGGTGCCAACATTGAGTCCAGCATCAGGGCCATACTCCATAGGATGAGATGAAAAGAATGCATGCTCATTCTTGATGATAGCCTCCGAGATGCTTCCACTCCCTGCCTTAAACAATGATCTTGTTTGTGATTGTTGCGGTGCTCGTGACACAACACCAACATAGCCGAGTCTTAAGGGGTATTTTCTGTCATTGAGGATTGCAACCCCTCTAGCAGGGTCGACAAGATCCATTTTGGTAACCACACCGATTGTTCGTTCACCACGTGGGTCAACTCTTCGGCTTGCCCTTAAAGCTGTTGAGTTGGCTAAATCCACGTCTGCGGCAGAAATAGCAAGAATAACATTAGGGGGCTGAATATACTTGTCACACAAGTCGGAGATTTTCTGTTTCAACTCCAAGGGTTGATCTTCACCAACAACTTGGATATATCCGGGAAGATCAATGAGGGACAAGTCTGGGACATGAGGTGACGAGATGGTCAGCTGAATAGGATCGTCAGAAACACATTCTGTATCGGGTACGGCCAAGTTCAATTCTGTCAACGTCCTCTGGATGTGCGAGAAATCGGTAATCTTTCCTAAGCCGAGAGCAGGAAATTCTCCATACTCGGCTTGAGAATCAGGGGTATTGACAAGGGTCAACTCTATGGGTCGTCGTGTGACCATATTCGACCCCTTAGGTAAAAATTCATGTCCAACAATTGCCTCTAGCACAGAGCTTTTTCCTGATGATTGTGAGCCAATAACAACGATTGAGGGTAAAGTAAGAGCGTTTGACTGCCCCACAGTCTGCAATATGCTTCTAATCTCAATCATTTTCTTGGTCAAAACCATCATTTGGTCATCCCGAGCAGCAGCTACTGGGGATCTGTCGTCTTCCGCATATTGATCATATCCATATGCTGCAGCACTTGCTCCTACAGCCGCAGCTCCTACTCTGCTTTGTTTAGGTGGTTCCCCGCC
>NGKG01000019.1:645963-679741 GCA_002162505.1 Myriosclerotinia scirpicola | reverse complement strand
CCCCCTCCTCCACCATTTCCTTCCCCAATTTCTTCGTGGATCCGTAATACCTTTTGCATCCACTCTGGTAATTCAACAGATTCTTTTGTTTTCTCCCATCCTTCCCGTGTTTGACTTGCAATGTCTTTTGCATTGCCGAATAAACCTCCTGCTACGCCAGACACAGTGTTTGTTGTTTGAGTGAAGATATCCGCAACATAATTACCAGCCTCTGTAGATGTTGAAAGTCAGTAGTGTCTTTAGATAAGGGAGCGGGTAGACTAACGAGTAGCTTGGTACTGTATGTATGCTAGACCGCCAACTGTCACTCCAGCAAAAAGTGCAGGTATTCTTGCAAACTTTAACAATAGATTTGGTAGAATGCGAACAAATGAAGCATTTCGAACGACTACAGCATTCGAAAATGGTGTATGTCCAGCTGGCCATATCCTTCCTCTCGCAATACGAACGGCAGATTCAGATCTCAAGAGGCCACCAGCGGTAGATACCGCATTATGATGGAAATGTCGGGCAGCCTGTGAGTTGATACGTTGAGCTGCGGGCAAAAGCCTCGCCGATAACAGCCTCCCACTCATACTGGGTAGACTTAAGGTTGTATCAATCCTTTAGGAGATTATAAAATCATGAAGCAATAAATTTCATTCTGCTGGTTTTGTTGTCCACTAAGTATTCGTGAGTTTGAATTTCCACATGTCTTGCATGAACAAAGGTCGAATCAGAAGTGGCGTATATTATCTGTGGCTGATTGTGGCTTGACCACAGACTTTTGGCGGGCGGCTGAAAGTACTGGAGAATTCCAAACAACAGAATATCAGCCTTGAAGCTATCAGACGATATGATAAACACTCGACAACAATTACAAAAAAAAGTACAACATTTTCTTTCCTTTCTCTCTTGTATATCTTTTCATTTTCCTATTATATTATTGTATATACCCCTAAACCTCTTGCCTTGAGAACAAGAATACCCGTCTACCATATTATTCCTCATATATCCAAATTAATCGTTGGGCTTCTTTAATTTATGTCTCACTACCCAACAATTACGCCATACCGTTGACCATTCCTCCTTCAGCCTCGCCGTCTCCCTTGACTGAGCCATTAACTTCTTCCAACACACTTTCAAATTACTTGCAACACTACGGCACAGTCATATCTCATTCATATCTATTGAATTATTGAGAAGACTTTCAAAACGGCTGCAATTTGGGAATACAAACTTCGACAGAAAACCAAAAATGTGCCGCTTTCTGGTGAGTCAAATAACTTCAAGCTCTGAAAAGTAGAAGAATACTAATGATAGTAAGGTCTACAAAGGCTCAGATGCCATTCTACTCTCCAAAATCATCCTGGACCCTACTCATTCAATCCTCAACCAATCTTTCGATTCTCGTCTCCGTTTGGACATGAGAAGACCTCATAATGGTGGCTACTTTCTGGTACTTCTATACTCAATAACATAGTGATTAATATCTTTCGCAGGTGATGGATTTGGCATTGGATATTATACGGAACCTGAACTTGGACCAGAGCCATGCATCTTCACATCAACCATTCCCGCGTGGAATTGCATCAACCTCCAACGAATTGCCTCGAAAACAGCTTCACCGCTCATATTTGCTC
Source organism: Myriosclerotinia scirpicola (assembly GCA_002162505.1). NCBI lineage: Eukaryota > Fungi > Ascomycota > Leotiomycetes > Helotiales > Sclerotiniaceae > Myriosclerotinia > Myriosclerotinia scirpicola. Next base: position 678,119 of record NGKG01000019.1, on the reverse strand, counting down.
ATGTACGAGCTACAACCGAGGGCTCCCTTAGTGATGACAACTGCCATCCTTTCTCTCATGGAAGTTTGATGTGGATGCATAATGGCGGATTAGGTGGTTGGAAGCACATAAAACGACGCCTGGGCGAAAGATTGGCAGATAAATGGTACCTCGGGGTTCATGGAGGCACCGATAGTGAATGGGCATTCGCATTATATTTGGATACACTCGAGAGAATGGGTCACAACCCCAGTGCTCCACCAGCGGAAGGATTTGGCCCAACTGTTTTAAGGCACGCCATGCTCGCCACTATCAAGCAAATCAACGATTTCATTGCGGCAATCCCGGATAAGACCATCGAAGAAGAAGGCCTGGATATTCGGAGTTTGTTGAATTTTGCAATTACCGATGGGCACAGTGTTGTCTGTACTCGTTACGTTAGTAGCAAGACTGATGAGGCAGCTAGCCTGTATTATTCTTCGGGTACAACATGGGAGGACAAAGGTAACAAGGGCGAATATCAAATGGATCGTCGAGACAAGGGCGCTGATATCGTCCTCGTTGCAAGTGAGCCCTTAACATTCGAAAGAGGTAATGTTTTCCTTCATTTCATTCCCGCTCTTTCATCTTGCCAAGAATCAAGACAATAGGTACTAGTGTCTCCGCAACGCGTTATCACTAGGAACTTGGTTCCGAGGACATCATTAAACGAGAACTGGAAATTGTTCTTTATGTTGCACGTCAGCAGATAGGCGAGGTTCAGGAGCGATTCAGGAGCGGTTCAAACCCCCATGCATTATTGCATGTTGACAAATTCGCGAGGTGGCTGGTGTTTCAACTACCTATACTTTCTCGCTTGCTTCGAGAGAGCCCCCTCCCAAATTTAGCATATTCCTTACATTTACTCGCTTATTCGGCAGCACCTTTACGCGACGTTGACCAAGACATTGCTAATACATTTACAGAAAGTTGGGTTACAGTTCCAACCAATTCCATTTTAACAATTCATAAGCAGACTGTTATGGTACATCCAATCATCGACGAATACTATAACCACAATCCATACCATTCGCGATCTTCTCAATTTGTTACTGATAAAGGACTTGTCACCAACGAGAAATCAACCCCAGCTCCAACACCAGCCCCCACTGGATCTTTGTTACATCAGTCACTTGCCAAAACTCTGAAACCATCTTCAGCTATGTTGTCACCAAGGGAAAATTACAATCCCAACGCAGCAAGCAACACATTAAGCAATACATTGAATACGTCAACGATCTCAGATATTCGACATGCCACTCCCTCAGCTGCCCGTCCCACAGCCTCATCCTCCAAATCTTGGGAACAGGGGAATACGAAGAAGAAACGTGCAGCCGCACCTCCTGCCCCTGGACTGGTACAAATTCCGGTCAGTACTATGAATGCCGGGTCATCGAATGGAACTCCAGGAGTCGACTACATAGATGCGCCTGATACTCCTGATCTCACCAGAAATTCCGAAAAGAGAAATAAATTAGCACAGTATTTCCCGGAGTTAGATACCATCTCTCGAGAGTAAACTAAAGGCTACCATGGTATATCTAGAAGTTATGTTTTCGAGGCATGATTGTAAATTGAGCGAGGTGATTTATTCTAGGTTGGCGTTAAAATTAGAATGGGTGGTTGCATCGCTTGCAATATTTTTAGATAGGCGTTCATTGCACGATGTAAGATTCCCCTTTTGATAGTCACAATTTTACGTTATTTTCGCATCTCTGGTCTTCAATGCCTGATATGGCCCACATGACTAGGCTTATTTTCAAATTGCAAGTGGAAGGGCATAAATGACATGAAAGTGAAAATGCTACATAAACACGAAGATCGTTTAGTTTGGCAGCGAGGAGACAGTGAAATCAATTTCGAAGAAAACCACTGTGTTGAGTGCTTGGAGAAATGAAGACTCCCATGCAAGTGCATCACCTCAAATACAACAACCCTAATCCAATCTCAGGACAGCAAACTAAATACACGCCGGCAATTGCCACTCTTTCCTCCTTTCTCCTTACCCTCAATCATCCTCTTCTTCCTGCTCAAAATCCATAGGATCAACCTTCACTTGCATATTCCTCTTTTCCTCTCGAATCTTGCTCAAATTCCTCAAGATGATCTCCACATGCTCCTTATACTCCTCATCTTTATTCCCATCCTCAATATCTCCACCCTCGGTATCCACGTTCGAGTTTCCGATTTCTTGATCAAGCGTTGATAGAAGCTGTGCTGCAGCCGCGATATCGTCGTCCTCGTCGCTGATTTCTTCGGATTGTTCAATCTCGTATTGGATAGCTGATTGTGCTGCCGATAACTGCGCGTCCTCATCTTCATCTTCATCTTCATCTTCATCCGCATTCTCATCCTCATATTTCCGCAACGTAATCGTCAAATCCTTCTCCAAATCCATCTTTGAATCATGAACCTCTCCCTCCTCTTCCTTACACCCAACACCCCTCTCAATCTCCACCCCATCTGTAGTTTCTACAATACCATCATCCCTATGTTGTTCACCCTCTGCCTCATCCACAGTACCCTCTTCACCCTCACCCTCACCCTCATCGCCCGCAACCCCTCCAAACATCCTCATCCACTCCCTAGCTCTTCGCTCTCTCTTATCAGCCGCGATCATGCAATCGTCACATTCTGCCTGGACGTATATATCTTTTTTGATCAGATCGGGAGGAGGACAAACGAGACGACCGAGGGGATAGTTGAGGGCGCAGGAGTGGACTATGAGGTGGATGCAGAGGCATCTGAAGTGAGTGTGGGTTGTCTTGCACATTTTGGTTTATTGAGATGGACTGTGAGTGGTAGATGATTGTATTGGTATAGTGAATTGGGTCAGGTCGCGGTGGGTGGTTTGGATTTTGTTTTCGTCGCGTGGAAAGATGGAGCTTGAGGTATTTTAAGGAATTGCGATTATTATTTTTATCGTCAAGCGATTGAATATCTTTCCGTGTCGAAGGCGGAGTATGACAATTGTCCAAAGACTGCAATAAATCGAAATCGAAATCGAAGTTTTATTTTTATTTTTATGTTTTAAGGATCGAAGATTGTAAACACAACCTTAGAGTTTGCACCGGATTTAAATACCTAAAAAGACTTATTTATGAGTACGGCCGTTGAAGAAAAGTGAATTGGATTTAATCTTATTCAAAAGGCAAGCAACGAAGAGTTGATAGTGAATATGAAGTTCCAAAGGAGTTCGGATGAGTGTTGTGTTGTTTGTTGATAGGTCTGGTTTTCTTCATGCGATTGTCGTTTTATATTCATCTTGCTGAGCTTTTATATCTGACTTCACTTAGAGAGTGAAATTCACTTCGAGAGATTTTAACATTACTCTGAGAGAATTACGCGCACTGTTTTTCGCGTCGAACATTGAATTTACTCTTTGCATATCTCATTGGTTTCTTCCATAGGTTTACTTCAACCTTGAAAGTCTATTCCAATATAAATACTCCCGGGGCATAGCTTAGAAGTCACTGTGGGATGTCCTAAGTTGATTTTTTTCAGTCCTAGAAGTTTTGATTGACTAACAGAATCATTGTGGTTTCGCTTCATGATGGCAGTCCTAGATTTTACACACTAGGCAGATCGGAGGAGAAAATAAGGCTTTACTATGCCTCAAGAATAATGCAAATGCTTTGAATTACGAAACTGATAATGTGGAGTTTACCAAGAACAAAGATAATGAGGGAATAGATGCTGAACAACCGTTCAAGATTCCTCAAGACATGAAGAGCATACGAAGCGAGTAAGTCACTGCTAAAAATTGGGTTAAACTGCTAGACACTAGCATTGTTCAGAGATTGTGGTTAAGAATCTTCATAGGTTTAACAAAGAAGCAAACTAGATCCTTTGTCAACATCGGACAAAGAAAGATTGACCACAGGAGGGGTACAATGCTATTGTCATTTCTATAAGTTTCGAAAACTCGGCTCAGATATATCCCCCTTTTTTTCTTCAATTCACTGATACTAGATCTAAATAAGCATACATACAACACACCGACACATATCTTAAGCCCAACAACCAACCGCCAAGATGTGTTTCGGAAACCGACATTTCTGTAGGCAATGCCGCAAGGAAACCATCAAATACGTTTCAAAATGCGATCAATACCCTGAAATCCGAACCGAAACCCCCACCCACAGCATTAGAGGTCGTCATCGACTCATGCGAGCTTGCAAAGACTGCAAGCGCCAGGAACAATTACGAGCCGAAGCCGAAGCACAAATTAGTGCTCAGAATCATCCACGCGCAAAGGCAATCCTCGAATGGCTTCGCTTGGAACGACCACTTCCATTGACTGATGAGGACACTGCTCAAAGGTACGCTGAACTTTTCATGGAACACAAGAGACTTCATCCTTACTGTATTGGATTCACTGACATTCACAAAGCAAAGGTTGAAGGTGACAGAGAAAGCCTCACAGAGCGAGCCAGGCAAGCCCTTTCAGCTCTCATGAAAATCAAAGGAAGTCCGAGTCAAACAGCCCAAAGTGGCGCCATGGTAATTGTTAACGAAATCAAATTGTATGACGAAGCTCTCAAACGACAAGCCGAGATCGATTCTGGTGACAGAACGATGAATGAATCAGACCAGGATTATTCTCTCCATAAGATTGGAAGGCAAGTAGACTTTGCATATATCATAAATTTGATCGAAGAGGAGGCAGCAGGCATGAACGATCCCACATTTGAAGAATGGACCGCAAATGTGCGAGATCAGTTCCTCACCGAAGACTTGGTCCGTGGCGAAATCACCGAATACATCGAAATACTGTATCAAATTGGCGCAGAGGATGAGACGATCGGCGAATTCCGCGGTCAAGTCATCCATCGCCATAACTTGGATGAGATTACCTTCGACTTCGACCCCACGGCCCGTGTCCTGCGAAGCGACACCCCAACAGCACAGGTCGCAGTCAGCACACCAAACCGCCGCCTCACCTTCCGTCAATGGGCTGAACAGTACGAGGCCCAATTGGGGAGACCAATCAGACCAAGATTCAACCGCTGGTATCAACTTTTGGACGGCTACCGAGCCTACTTGGCTCAGGTAGCCCCAGCACAGCATACCCTGTTCAATGTTACAAGAAATTCCATTGCTGCAGACATGTTCCGGGCTCTTACAAGAAGACGCAGAACAGGATTCATACCAGAGTCCCAAGAAGCAGAAACCCGTGAACGGGTTCAGGAAATAATGGACGCACTTGAACGTTTGACTATGAGATCAATTATGGTTATGAATCCTCAAGCTCAGTTAGCAATGGCCAGGACGTTCATCATGCCATCCATCTCCTTTTTGGAAAGACAATTTGATAACAATATCCTCCCCACAGAGGAAGAGTGGCAGGTGATTCGAGACAGGACGCATGATGCTACGGAGATTGTCAGACTCTCGGAAGAACAAAATGACGGAGCTAGCCAAGAAGCAGAGGCCTTTTTCGTTGACCTCGCAGCTATGGAGGTTGTGATGGACGAACGGGAGCCCGACGACATCGCCTACTCTCGTCGCCACATCATTGGTGTCTCAGCACCAGCCTCAGCCCCAGCAGGACGTCAGGTGCAGGTTGAAAATATGAGTTGGGATGGAGAGGAGTGGGATGAATTGTTTGAGGACTACTATGATGAAGATTTGCCTTGAGTGGACAATGAAAAGGCATCATAGTAGAGAACAAAGAAAGTAGCTCAAGAACATATTGAAAACAAGTTACTAGGTAGGTAAGTTAAGGTAAGTTAAAGTGTATTTCTTTGTTGGTATTTGGACAGGAGGTACTCATTACTTGGGCGGATCGGAAAAACTTGGAACTGGACTCAAAGGTATTGTAACAATAACATGTCTTATATTATAAAAAGAATAGAAAAAAAATTAAAACCCCAATTAGACTTCCAATAAAAGTGATATGTGAAATGATAATTCTACTGAGACCCATGGATTACACCCCTTCAATCATGCAAAAACAAAGAGACACCTCCTTATGACCCGCCAATACCTAACAGTCAATCATCTAATTAACAACAGCTAGATATATAGATATATCTTAGTGAATAGTAACATGAGAATCACTAATTCGTACTATAACTTTTCTATTTAGTTAGACACACTTCCAAATTATCAACCTAATCCAATCCAATCATCCAAAATCTTGAGATCCTATTACATTACAAGCACATAGATACCAGATATCTATGCACATGAGACGATATAACGCAAAGTTCAGAAGAAGCAACGTTAAAATAAATACCCTCCTCTCTCAATCAGCAACGAAAAATAGCAATATGAGAGAGTACCTATTTTGACAAAACTTTGGGATTCTCATCGGCACTTATAACCAAATATCTTCCTTCGCATTCAAATGATGAAGATATAAATTCTCCAAATTCGGCAATATTTTCCCAACACTTCACTTCACGTAGACTTCGGATTTTATTTCCACTCTTCACTTGAATGAAGCTTCTTAGTGAATTAGAGGTTAATTCAATTAACTTTAACTTTTATTTTTTATTTTTTTTTCTCGCGCTGGCACACATCACTTTGTTACCAACACAACAACTTGAATTGAAACACAGCGCGCTGGGTGCGACATTTTGAGATATTTTATTTGATACTATATACAGTAAGTTTATCTCTGAAGAAAAATGAGGCCATGTTTGAAATATCTTTGTTGCGACGGTGACGAGAACTTAATGAATGCGAAGCTGATTCTGTCACGTAGAATTCTCCACCACTCCGTAAAGCTCAACCCCACGGTCTTGGTCATTCATCTCTTTGTTCAAAGCAGAGAAACCAGATGTATGTTCGATCTTTAAGTCATTCATATGCGTTCCCATACAGCAAGAAAATGACGAGAAACTGACAAGAAACTGACAAGAAACTGACAAGAAACCCAATAGTCAAATCCCCTCATTCAACCATCTTCCCCAAAACCCCTCCAAAACCACCAGAATGAAACCTCACACCCAATACCAACCAACCACCCCAACCACCCCGATGGCACAAAACACCGACCACCCAAATCCCAACCCCAACCGCAATCCCTTCCCCCTCCCCTCCACCCTAAATCCCTACCAAAGCTGTCCTATCTGCGGCACCAACAAATCCATCATCTCCGATAAAATCGCCCTCTTTGAACGCACAATCATGCAATTGGAAACAGAGCGCAATGATCTACTTCAACGTAATAGGGAATTGATGATGCAAGTGCAAGCTCAAGCGCAAATGCAGAATACGTCTAGTACTACTGGTGGAAGTGATGAGGGGCGTATGATGGAGATGTTGCAGAGGTTTATTAAGTCTGAGAGTGGAGATGATGCTGAGGGGGATGGGGATGGGGATGTGGTATTTGAGGTTGTGGATGAGGGGGGAGAGGGAGAGGAGAGAGGAGGGGGGATGCAGGGAGTAGAGAGTGTAGAGAGTGGGGGGGATGGGGTAGAGGAACCGCGTTATGTTAATGCCAAGCAATTCCATCGGATCTTGAGACGGAGGATTGCGAGAGAAAGGTTTGAGGGGTTGAGGTTAATGAGGAGTAGGAGTGGGAGAGGGAGAGGGTTGGTTAAGAGAGAGAGTTGAGAGAAGAAATTTAAATGAGAGATGAGAAAGTTATGGTTGTAGGGATATATATCTCTTTGAGACGTGGATTTAGTAATTAAGCGGTGGGTTTTAATGGTTTCTATACAGAAAAGATATTGTAACTGTTGAAAATATACACTTTTGCCCCTACTATTTTCGGACTGATGTCTTGAGGCATGTAATGAAGTGTGTATTGGAAATACATATAGATTGTAAGCGAATTGAAATTTGAAACCTGGTTTATATAGCTTTAATATTACCTAATGTCTAATAAATACAACATAATATGGCAGCAGCATATCTGGTGATATTTGGAGATACCTAGGTAATCATCAGAACGAAACCACGAAAGACTACAAAGGCTTCCTACTGCTTGAAAAAGTTTTCAGTCATCCCAAAGTCATGCCTACTACCTATGTAGGTAGTTATAAAATTAGCGACTTGGATATAAAAGTGCAGAATACCTTACTTACTTCCAGGTTCTTTCCTCAAGAATAATAGACCACATCTGGAGTCTTGTCTGTACCGGTACTATTAGGGCAAGGTAATGGAATATTATTTATTGTCTGGTTTTAAGATGCTCTGTATGATATTTTCATGCATATATACCCTTAGACAACTGCTAGCATTGAAAAGCTCCTCGCCTGTAGATGAATTGAAATACTTACATCCACAGTTTCATCTCGACTGTTTGTGGCGAATATTGAGTGACAGTTTCATTTGGTGACTACGAGCGCGATTTGAGGCTTTGACGGAAAGGAATTCCTGTTACTGTTTCATAGGATAATAGCTCGTTTTCAAGCTGAGGAGAAGAAGAAGTGCGGATTTACGCGGAAATGTACAAAGGAGCTGAGATCCAGAGATTGGAAGTATAAGTGAAGTAGCTGTGGAGGCAAGGGGGAAGGCATTAACTTATTTGGACGTCAAATAAGGGATCGAGAGGAGTTGAATGAATAGGTATGTTTGAGGAGTAAGTTGGTTTGCTTTTGAGAGATGCTCAGTCTGTAGGGACTTCGTGGGAGTTGAGGCAATACGCATTGAGCTAGATGCGTATTGCTAATAGATGTTCGCACCTACACCTACACCTGCACCCAGCTCACCTCTCATGATCATCGAGTCTAATCTTCCGGTATTCCATCATATTGATAGAGCAATAGACCAACCGACACGACAGGAAAAAATTCAGTAGTCAACTACCTAGATGCAGCACAAACTCATAACTTTCTGCTCCTTCTCATCATGTATATCCAATCCTAGGTAGTGGTCACAACAAGAATTAATCGTGCACCCCGGCTTGAACAAACACACTTCTCTCGTTTGTTAATCCACTAGATTTTGGTTCATTTGAGAATGGAAGATCTAGAGATCTGAAGGTTTGAGCTACCTAGTGCCTGGTTGGAAGTCTGATCTATTTCATCTTGCCTAGTGCTTCTTTTTTCGCTTTCATATTGACCTTCACCTTGCACTCCATGAAAAAAGATAGATTTAATTCTCAGCGCCAAATTGAATTCAAATCCAAGTTCTCGCTCAATCCCCATAATCTCTCATCCCACCTTCCCCTCCCAACACAACCACAACAATCACAAGCAAGCTCGACACAACTAGCGATTTTCGTCTGAAGTACTTTGATCAATCTTAAAATTGGTAAGTTTGCTCTCCGTTGATGAATATTAATAGATTTATTAAAGAGGCAACTTTGTCTTGTCTTCAAGTCGCGTCTTGGAAATTGAGCAGGAGCCAGTCTTCTACTTAGTATACGGTAGTACAACGGTAGCGCGTACTAAAGCTTTAATACAATAATTCGTACATATTAGAATATAGTTATATCACTTCCAATATAGTTACAATATTTATTGATATTGAATACCATTTAAAATATACATACTAAAATACTGGAATCTGATCTGGAATGCCTGAAATAGATCTGGAATGTCCAAAATCGGCTTGGAATTCTTCAAATCCCATAAGAATTTATGCATTTCAGACCTATTTTAGGCATTCCAAATCAAAATCTAGTATTTTAGGATATTAAATATTACCCTTGCATATCTTCAATGGTATGGAAATGAAATACTACGTAGGTACGTAGGTTTGAAGAATGCGATATATATGATTTATCACCATACGGATCAGTAAACAGAATACAGGAAAGACTAATAAGTAGAACACTGGCAGGAGCTGATTATTTTGTAGCTCAAAGGCAGATTTTGCAGTTGAGACAAATTCTAGCAGTGCTACCTAACTTGTCGTGTCGGGATTCGAATGTTAGGATCCTCAATCTCTTCAAGCAATAGTAAGTTTGTTCTTTGGATTCCAGGTCACATTGTTGTATGGAGCGACGAGAGAGGTCTTTCATCTTGGAGTCGAATGGGAGGCTGATACAATCTGCACAATCTCAGACCCAGACCCCATCTAGCCATTTCGCCATCGCGCAATACGACTTGCTTATCTCGAAAGCATGTGCATCTCGTATACCGAACTCGCCAACTGCGGCTGCCAAGTAGGAAGGCACATGCAAAGATGCGCGGAATATGAAGCCAACCCAGGCATTCATGATGCTCAGCCCGTACCCCGCAGAACCCAATTGCTGACTGTCAAATGTGACGATTGCGAGAATACGGATGGGTTTCGGAATCTGGATATCGAAACTCTTCGCCAGGAAGCGCAGCTTGTTCGGGAGGAGTACGAGAGGGCAATGGTGGCCGCTGGCAAAGCTTACAGCGGTCAGCAGCGAGACAACCAATTGAAGCGATATGAAGAGAACACCAAGAAATTCGAAGCCCTGATCGCGAGCACCAATGAGAAGGCTAATCTTTGGGCGCGAAGATTCTACGGACTGATGAATTCATCAGAAGCCACGCTCGAGGAGGGTTCAGTTCTAGTCCCCCGCGGTTGTATCTGGGAACCGTACTGCGCCTTCAAAACCGGATGCAACTGTGCACACTGCCGACTCTGGCTCGGAGAACTTGGTATGGGACACTTGGCTCCCGGACGCTCTGTCAAGAATCCTGGTCGTAGCATGAATTGACCGTGCGATTCAACATTCCACACGAGCTGAAGCCTGCACCGCATGGTTTTCATGCTGCCCAAGGAAGAGCCCAGCTCGTTTGCGTTCGTGGACACGGGAAATCGCTTTCTGACATGCCTGAGTTGAGTCTCGAGAGAAACAGGATACGGGCGACAAAATCTGGAGTTAGTAGGTAGCTTGCGTCTAATCAAAAGCCTCCACATCTTCAAATCACACATTCAAATGACTGCCAAAGTATCAAATGCCCCATGGCTATGAGAAAAAATAACTTAAAATTGATTGGGTATAAGTGTTGTTAAAACGCTAAGTATCATGTTGTTGAAATGCACAATTAAAAAAATCTAAACCTCCCGTCCCCTCCCCTGCATCTCTTCCCCCTCATCTACAGCAACCAATCCAAGAACTTGCCCCACGCAGTCGTAGGTATAGGTTCGACAGGCGCATTACTGGAATCGAATCTGCCGGAGAAGAGATCCACATCCTTTGATTTCGATATTTTTGTTTTCTTGAAAAGTTTCCAGAAAATGTAGGGCGCGACGTAGATGACGATACCGATGTAACTAGCGATGAAATCGGATGTACTCCAATTTCCCTTGATGAAGACGCCGAAACCGGAGAATATGACGATGATGGCTGAGCCGATGGCTCCAACATAGGCGGCGTAAGGTTGGCAGCGACCTTTGAAGGGGAGATTATTGCGATCGATGCCTTGAGCGACGCATGCGTGATGGTAGCGGATGAAACAAATACAGAGGGTCATCCAGGCGAGGAGACCGGCTACTGTACTGAGGTTGAGTAGCCAGGTAAATGCTTGGGCCGCACCTCCTGATCCGAGACTGAGATAGGCTAAGGGTCCGAAGGCGAAGGAGACGATAACGGCCCAGTATGGTACGCCCCAGCGGTTAACCTTGGCGAAGCATTGAGGGGCTTGACGATCGACGGCCATGGCGACAATCATTCGGGCTCCTACGTAACAGTAACTATTTCCGGCAGACCAGGCGGAGGTAAGGATACATGCGTTGATGATTGATGGGAGGACTGAGATGCCGGAGTTCTTGATAGCGATGACGAATGGGGAGGAGTTCGCGTTTCCGGTACCACTGACGAGGGCAGGATCATTGGAAGGAATGATCATTCCGATAAGAAGTGTACCGAGGACGTAGAAAAATAGAATTCGATAGGTGACACGCTTGACGGCCTTTGGAATCGATTTGTGTGGATTCTCCGTCTCGGCAGCGGCAACGACGACAGTTTCAACTCCGATATATGAGAAACTGGCGTTGATGAATGCACTGAAGAATGCAAGGAAGTTACCGGTACTTCCTGTGATTCCATCGTATGGAACGAACGGACCTGGGTTTTTCCAATATCTAAATCCGATGGTCTCGTGATTGGGCGCCCCTCCACTTGTGATGACCAAGGAAACGATAATCAAGCATAAGAAGCAAAGGATTTTGATAGATGCAGTGAAGACCTCGGCTTCACCGTAAAATTTGACGTTCGCGATGTTGATGAGAAAGATGGCAACCAGTGCGATGGAAATCACGAGAGCGGGTGTTATGTCGGTCCAATAAGATACTACGATAGCGGAGGCTGAAACCTCGGAGGCAATTGCAATGGTGTAACAATAGCCGTAAGAGATAGCAAGAGTAAATCCGAGAGCAGGGTCGACGAAACGAGTAGCGAAATGAGGGAATGATCCAGCGGTTGGGAACTGAAGATGTAAGTTTGTGTCTGGTAGGTATCACGTGACCGTGTCTTATCAACTTACAAGAGTGGCCAATTCTCCAATTGACTCCATTACACACCAGAGAATAAGACCAACAATAGTGTAAGCCCTAGAATTTGTTAATGCCAATTATCACATCGTCTCACGAGCAAGATTCTGACTTACAAGAGTAAACCAAGAGGTCCAGCATTGGCTAAAGCAGCACCTGTACCGATGAAAAGACCGGTACCAATCCCACCACCAAAACCAATAAAGGTAACATGTCTGGCCTTCAATCGTCTCTGCGTACGTCCCACACCACCGACCCCATATACAGCATCAAGATGGCCCGAAGCCGAATGAACAACCTCGCCATTGGCAATATCTGGTTTGCTCGGATTATCGAACGAAGTCTGAGTAGGCGAACCATCTTGGTCATGGATGCCCAAATCTTGTGAAGTGTAAGTCTTCGACATGGTGGATACTTCGAATGCAACTAAGATCCAATTCTCTATTCACCAATACGATATAGACAACCTTCAATCAGAATGATGTTGTGGAATAATAATAATAATAATGAAGAAAAAGTAGAAAAATCTCAAGGCGTCTGGACTAGGGATGGATTTACTTGACATTTTTATTCCCTGTTGAATGAAAATTCTCCACCTGAAAGAGCACGCCATCACTACGATAGTTGTCGAATCTATCAAATGTATGAGAGAAATCCCTACTTAGAGTCTAGTCAACGGGGATTATGCTTTTGTTTTGTTAGTTGCCACAAAAAAGATGAAAAAATCATGTAATATTTTCATCCTACCTAGACTAAAAGCAGTGAGCACGGAGCAAAATATCGACGTTAAGCATTCAGGGGTTTATGAATATCCATTGGGTAAACATTTAAGGGTTTAGCTTGGCTAGGCTTAAGTTTGATGATTTCACATGAGGCACGTTGTGGGGAATCTTCGGCATATGAATGAAATTAGCGATCATTTCTTTTCAAACCTCCTTCATTTCCAACTCTCTCATTCGTGAATATGAACGAGTTCTCCCACCATGACCCACCTTTCAATCCCTCTTGAGTCTTCGCGTTTTCTAGTGTCTGTCGTGTAGTACAAACTATAAAAGTATAAAAGACTTTGATTCGTGAGAATTTTCACCGAGGCCTTCCCCTCCCGGCGTAAGGCGAGCCGAGAAAAAAAAACTAATCAGTTGAGGTGGACCCCAACTCGCAGAATGCGGCTTCTGTGGATCGAACACAGTGCCTCCAGATAAACAGAAGAATCTGATAATGATCTGAAGTTAACTTCAGTCTGGCGCTCTCCCAAGTGAGCTAAAGCCGCTGTGAGAATTGTGTTATTTTGATGGTTATGACGGCATCATTTCAGCTAATATAAGAAGTTGAAAAAGCTTGTTGAGAAGTTTTCATGCCACTTCTTAACCCCCCAAGAGACTTGATCGAGTACATCACATGTAAACATTGTAGTAGGCGTGCGCATTGTTTCCCTTACTTCCAGCAATGAACAAACAACGGCAAGCAAAGTATTCATATCATATCAAGGACATATCATGGTGTAAGTATACCACTTGGGATGAAGAATGAGATACGGTTGACCTTGCAACCATCCAATAAACTGTAATTCAATTGCTGATGTCCTACTTTAAGAACCAAAACTATTGTCCACCTCTATTATTTATACAATCGCTGGGTATCAGTAACGCTAAAAGAAATGCATCCCACATCTTAACCTCTACTTGATCTCTATTCGATCCTCTGCTCTCTATCAGGCCCAAGCAGAGGGTCTTCTTCATCTACCAGTGTATCACCCCCATTTCCTTTGTACAAAATATAATGTTGAACAATGAAAATGACATCGAAAAAGATGCTCACATTGCCCAACATGAGTTTGACCGGATTACCTGTTACTCCCGACCAGTCTCCTTGGAGATAACTATCAATCCCCAATTGCAAAATCGACAGCACTCCTCCTGCGAAGTCGAGTAATATTCCACCTATTGACCAACCGGTTGTTGAACGATTGCGATAATTCGTGAGAACTTGTGGCATGTATTTAACCGTCGTGATGATGAGCTTAACGTATGATATGACGTAAACCTGTGAGAGATGAGATTAGCACAAGTGTAACCATATCATGCAGCCAAATTCCCACGTACCACATCGATCCATGCCCATCCTGTTACAACATCTTCATTCTGACGCGCGAATACGATAACTATTGAAGTCGCGACTCCAACAATACATCCCACGGCCAAACCCATAATGGACTTGCTAACTCTTGCGCCGGGACCTCTTTTACCCCGTTTGTCGAATCCCCAGATGGATGGATCGTATTGCGAAATTATGACAAAGCACATAAAGAGTGCGTGGACTGCGAAAGCGAGATCATTGAACTGAACCGTTGGAACATGGCCATTATTTCGCAGAGCGTATTCATGTCTAATCTCAGGCGAGTAAAGAAATGAGACTGTTGATACAAAGTATGCAGCAAAGCCCAAGACGTTGAGAAAAGGAAAATCGATGGCGGCGCCAGATGTAGATTTGCGCTTAAAGTTTAAGATAGGTTGAGGATAGAAAGAGAGAGACCAACAAGTTGTGTATATCCAACCAAATAAATAGGAAAGGAATTGAAGGAATGAAGTTGTCATGATGAAGACGATGTCATAAATGACGATAATAATACAAAAGAGGGGATTGATGATAAAGAAATCCGAAAGTACCTATAGCTACCTACTAGGTGGTAATACAATAGTCAACATGATCGAACCTTGGAAGTCTCACCCAGACAGATAGCATCACGTGTACTTCCTAAGCACGTACTAAATTTAGAGTTTACATCACGATGGATCCCGAATGCAAGGCTAACTGATTATGGTTAGCGCAAAACCGTAATCTTATCAGGAAGTACTGGGGATCCCGCTCTTATCAATTTCTTTATCGGGCTATCAGATTATCAGGTTATCAATCACTTCACACTTCACAAACAACAACTTCATCTCATCAAGTCTATTTGATCTAACCCAATATCAACTATAGCGACTTGTCTGTCTTCATTTTGGTCAGTGCCAACCAAACTATGTCGCCACTCACATTTCTTGATCTCCCCGGAGAGATTCGTAACCAAATCTACCATTTACTTCTCATCATCCAACCCATCTCAACACCCCGTCCTCTTGGAAGTGACCCACCAATATATCCTCAAATCTTATCCGTATGTCGAAAAGTTCACGATGAAGCCGAACAAATCCTTTACGGTAGCAATGTCTTCATAGCTCACCCAAACCTCTTAAATGGTCTACCGCGCTTGCGTTGGAAATATGATACCATCAGTTCTTCAAGATTGATATCGATCATCAAGAAATACTACATAATTGTGCGACTAGATTGCGATCCCAACTTTTCTGCAGTGAAAGCAGAGGATTCTTTCAACGGAATGGACGAATTGACAATAAGAGTTGAACAATCTGCGTTCAGGGGCTCAGACTATCAAGTATTGAGGCTCTTCGAGGGTATAAGGGAAGTGAAGAAGACCAAAGTTTATGGGAGTGTTTCTGGTTTCCCTGCATATGTTGAATGGCTACAGGATGTGATGAGGATGCCAAAGGGTGTTGAGATTGTTCCATTTGAAAGTAAAGGAGATGATGTCATCGAAAAGCTTTGGGATGGAAATTAAATTGAATGCAGCTTCTGTTCATCCCAGAGCTGAGTCTGCCCATCAGGACTTCGATAAATGATGGATAACAAGTTATCAACATACTGCATCCTCCTCAAAAGCACACAAAGCAGTCAGATGTTGAGAAATTTAAGTGGATTCCATAGTGACTTGCATTGAACTTGCATAATGTGCATACATATGTCCAAACAGCAAACAGTCATCAAGTCAACTAATCAAACGATTAAAGATTGTTTGACATCTATAGTCTAGGACTTTCCTGCTCTGATATCTCAGATCCAAGTGTATTGGATAAAAGATATCTGTCCTCAGCCAGCTGATATCCATCTCATGCAACTGGAGGCTCCCTCTCCACCAGCAAAAGAGATGCCCAGGTTGTATCTGATATCATTGCATTGTTCCAAATGTAATGGAACATTCAACTGCCCTCTCGAACCTACTTATTAATTTCGTTTCACCAATTCCCTCTAGGAATCCCGGTCCTTTTATGTCAGTAGATTATAGTCGGAAGTTGATCTAAGATTGAACCCAGAATACCTTCTATTAAATTAAATGACAGCGTAATTTCAATTCACTCTTTTCCCTTTTAAAATTACCTATGTCAAGGCAGTCCACGGGTCTACATTAAGAAATCTCTTTCCATTTTTGAATCATCACCTCAATCCCTTCTTTCCCAGATTCTTTCCACAACTGTGGTAGAAGGACACCTACAAAACCACAACTCCTTCTCCTATCCCTTCATCATCTTCTTCCTCCTTCCTCCTTCAACCATCAACTCTATTTATCATTCACATAATTGCCATATTCCACATACCAAAAACCACACAAACTTCATCCTTTCAACCACTTTTGGATATCTATGAGGTTAGTTGTCTTTCATACCATGTCCTTCCACCAGATGAAACTTTTCAATGATTCCTATCCTTGAAACGATTCCCATCTTTCAAACCATTTCGATCTTTCAAATTTCAAGCAGTTTCAATATTTCAAGATATTTCAATATTTGAAATAATTATAATGTTTCAAATCCTTCTTATATTGGACTACAATTGGATAATCGACAACCTCTGAAGCCAAGTACTGACTATGCCTTAAAGATTTTACAATGGATCGCATTCGCAGTTCGGTCGATGAGGAATGCGCGTTCTTGGATAAGCTTCCCGTTGAAATCCGGCTCAAAATTTACAAATGCTTGCTAGTAAACGATATCTTGGGCTCTGCTGAGTCTGTAAGCTTTATAGGGCGTTTTGGAGCAGATTTAAAGTACGATTTATCCCCGCAGGTTTTGCGGCTCTGCCACCAAATTCACGATGAGGCTTTGCCGGTCCTTTACGAGAAAAATCAGTTTTATATTGCTTGTGTCAGGGTTGAAAATTCCCCCGAGGTCCAGCAAATAAGCCATTATGATTATGATTATGATGATGATGATGATCATCCATCTGGTGGTATAGTGGTCGTACAAGGTCCACAGGTGGAGCTGTGCCCTCTCACAAGATACTACAACAATCGCACGACCATGGTATTCCCAATTGCAGACCTTTGCAATTATGCAACTCTACGCAAAGTTCGACATTGGCGCGTGGTGCTCAGTAGACTCAGGAGTGGTGGTGGTACGTGGAACCCTTATTGGAGCCTAAGAGACTTTTGCCTCTCTATCTGTGCCACGCCACCAACCACGTTAGAAATATTGCTACTTCCTCTCGGTCTGGATATCAGTCAGGACGGCAGTTACTATTTTCATTGGTTTGATGACGTTTTGAGGCCCTTGCGTATGCTCCGCAACCTCCGGAAATTTGCAATCAAAGATGCCTGCGCAAAAGATGTTCCTACTATCATTCGACTTGCTCCTGAAAATAATGTGGAGGAAATGAAGGAGGCAAATGAAGGTACTGAATGGGAATCCTCTGAGGATTTGAGCATGGAATTGCAAACACTTGTGACCAGTCAACAACCTGTCGACCTCCCTCACATGATGCACAAGGCTCTCGCGACTTACGCCCAAGCGTTTGAGCGACATCCAGCTTACAAAATTCAGATGGGATTGAGACGAGAAGATATCATTAGCCTTGACGACAGGGATTTGGTTCATTTCGAATATCTCCAGACAGGAGCTTTCAACCCTTTCAGCAAGCCAACCCTTCACCCACTTGAATATGAGCTTCAACAAGCCAAAGATGCATCAGCTTCAAGTTTTATCGAGACCTTCAAGGAGCATCGTCGAAATGCTCTTAGGTATCTCGAACCACACTTTGCCCGCATCGAGAAGGCCAACCAGGAGATGACAGAGTTTGTAAAACGAGAGAAAGTCCCCGAAGGATTGTTTGGTGTTAAGATGGACGATGGAACGTCGTCAACTTTCCCGTCCCATGCGTTTAATGTGGACTTATTAGAGGAGGAGCAACTGAAAAGATGTTTTGCCCTGGTGTACCTAGAGGACTATGCCGCATCTTTGGACAATAGAGATCTTACCCCTACGATCCGTGCCCAGATTCTCTACAACCGTCGTCTTTTCAAAAGCCATTATGATACCCTCCCACGAGACCGTTTGATCAAGCAACTCGGAAGAGAAGTGGAGCTTGGCAAAACCCGCCAGTTCAGAACAATGTACAGAGCCGCGGTAGATATGTGCGATATACAGTACCTAGAAATTCTAGGAGCGAGAAAGAAACTTTTCGAATTCGATGGATTCGATCCAGAGTGTGAGATTGATTTGAAGCTCAGCCGATCGGAGGAAATGATTGATTGGGAGGTCAATGAGCCGGATTTTACACCTCATAAGAAGTACGTTGATTATTATTATGAATATAGTTCTGATGATGAGATGTGATTCTGTGTGTGGAGAAGTTTGGGGTAGATTGGTAGGGGTATTGGGAGGATTGGTTTTTCTACAGTTCTTACAGCGTCTTTTGATATTGTGTCGACCAGCGGGTGCATGGTGGGCGTTTTACTAGGTTAACAATTTCTTTTTTCAGTATTGTAGAATACAAAGCTGGTCTTAGTGTTAAATTGTATTCTTTATGCTGTATTGTGAGTGTTATGATTGTTTGCTGCTAGTTCAGATAATGTGAGTTGCAAGTTGACGGTGTGGAAGCATAGCACAATGAGGCATCTATAGGGGGGATTGCTGCTTGTATTATACTTGTACCAGTCTGGAAATCGAGATTACATATAGCTACTCACTAGAGTGGTTTTTCTTGGCCAGTGTCATCGTCTTGCCTAGTTCCATCTTTTTCAGCGTGATTGTCTTGCTCAGTCTGCCTCTCTACTTCTAGCTGTCTCTCTTCCTCACGCGCTCTCTCTTCCTCGCGCGCTCTCTCTTCCTCGCGCGCTCTCTCTTCCTCACGCTCTCTCTCTTCCTCAAGCCTTTTCTCTTTTTCAATCTCTTTCTCTTTTTCAGAACCCTTCTCTGCTTCACCACCGAACTTATTCTTCCAAGTCCCCGCATAATGATGATCTACCAAAACAGACCCTTTATCCTTTACAAAACCATTCTGAAAACCCGCAAAGGCATTTGCCGGCAATATCAAAACATCATGAATCAACCTCGCGCTTCTCAATTCCCCAACATCCCGATCATCAAGCTCCCTCTCGAGGATATGATTCAAACTCTTTACAATCCCCAAAGTCATCTTCTTTGGTCCCGTCACATCCACAACATCACTGACCATATTCAACTCTACCCCACCAACCGTAACATTATTCCCTCGCGCAATCTCCCCAATCTCCATCACAATATCCTCGATAACCTGCATCAAATGCGGCGATCCAGGCTTAGCCATAATAGTCCAACTCGCAAATTGCGAATACAAGTTCCCGTCATCCTGCCACGCGCAATCAAATTCCAGCCCAACCACAAGATTGCTGGTATTTTTAAATTCCTCCAAAATCCACTTTGGTACTGGCACCTCACACGATACATCTAAATCGAGCCATACTCCCCCATACGCATATAGAATCAAATACCTCAATAAATCGGCTCGCAGAATCGGTACGGTCAGCGAAAAATATGTATCTAGGATATCCGGACGGTGCGAAAACCATTTCCAGATATACTCGTCTGCGAACGCGTCGGTGAGGACTTCAGATGTATAGCCGGGGCTAATATTGAGACAGTGATTCCGGAAGCGTCTTGCCTCGTCTGAAACACCTTGAGGCCCGGATTTATACCATATCTTTTTGGGAAAGTCTACAGATGTAGATTTTTGCGCATGTGTCGCGATAGGCGCGGAAGTATTTGCACTGGGCTCCGGTGGATCGATGAGGATTGGTGGGGTATTGCAAAGTTCGTCGTATTGGATTGCTATTATGAGGAGGAGGAGGATGATGATGGTGGTTAGGAGATAATTGTGGGATTTGGGGGTTGTTTGGCGGGACATGGTATCGTTCAGAATACCCATGGTAGTTTCTGGGACGAAATCTTTTACGAACTTCAGTTTTATATATATCGTTGGTTTTTTTCCTCATGAGAATTTCTGTTGTCATTCCAGTTTCGCGTTTGGCTTGAGACAGAAAAGAAGTCCACATTCTCGACGCAATCATTCCATTCCATTCCATTCCACGATACTATCAAGTATCTGTACCCTTAATATTCGCCTATTTCAATGAATTAGTATCTTTATAACTCAGGCTCTTCCATAGGCTTTTCCTATATTTAGGTTTCTTCATAATTTACGATTCTATTTCGTAGCTATAAATAGACCTAGGTTAATAACTTTGACTGTATTACGAAGGTTTCGGTTACTTTAATCGAGATCAGAGGCTTTTTGAAAGACTATATAAGTAGTGTATATTTTGTTATAAATTTCAATTACTTTATAAATTAATATTTAAATAGGTTATAATAAACTATTAAAGTTTAAAACTTTTATCTAATTAAAGTTAAAATTTATTTAAAAATTAAAACAACTTAAACTTATTTTTATAAAAAATGATATTTTTAACTAGTTAATATGAATTTTATCTCCCCAAAAAGCTAGTTTGAATACTCGATGTTAGTTCGATTTTATCGATAAAAAATCTATAGTCGATTTATTATTCTATCTGAAAGCAAGTAGAAATTGCCGCAAATGCCTCTAATTCCATTAGACCCCATCGTTCTTCACAATAATGACACATTTCCTGAAGATATCTTTCCTTCCTTCAAGAATTAGATATAAGCATCTTCGAATCCTAACATCTGACTTTGAACTATAAGCGTTATTAGCTAATTTTTGTACTGTAGGGCAAGCCAATAAACATCATTTGCTTCTTGTATCATTCTATTGTTACGACCTCAGAAACATTGAGATAAAGCCCTCCTGTGCCTTGAATATCTTTGTACAAGTTAAACGCTTCTACACAGCTGCCTGCCATACCAACTCGTTTGTATGTCCTGTCGATCTTTCGCAATATAAGTGCAAAGTAACGTGAACTATCCTCTGGAGAATGATAGAACAAAAAGTACTCCGTGCCCCGCGCATGCAACCAAAATAAGATTTCATCGATATCTTCGTCAAAAAAAATCCCTGCCTCGCTCATTGATGATTTGGTAGCTACATATTTTCCCTCTCCAATTTTCCATGGCTTGAGCACTCCTTTCAAGGATAGCGATCCCTTCACAATATCGCCAAACTCTTTCGATGCAGAACTGTATATCATACTGACATCCTCAACTTCGAGTGGTATTCTAGGATAGGTCTTAGTCCCTAGACGAGTAGTGACGGGGTCAATATTTCCAATTTGATCAGGATGCCAGAATTTAACCTTTCCATCAACTGAGGCCCACGACCAAGATGGCGCTCTATAGAAGATCTGACGAGAAGACAGGTCTTCGGCGTACCAGAAAATTTGCGTTCTCAAATCAGAGGCCCATAGACCTGCTAGATATTCGTCACCTGTCTTTGACTTGATCCATTGGGCACATCCAGAAATAGCTCTCAACTTATCACTATTCTGTGTGAAGTTTCGGCGAGAATAGAACTCGACAGATTTCCGCCAATAGTCCATGCATGCTTCGTTCTCGGATACAGAGCGGTTTCTCATAATTGACTGACTGGCTATATAATCAGAATACCGACCGGGTGAATCTTTGTGATGATCTGTAAGAGGGTTTAATGGGCCATTCGAGTTGATAAGTATTGAAGCGCAATCCCAACTGACTTGATCTCCGTAGAAAACAATCGTCCTTGGTGATAAGACTCGCTCCTGAAAGGTCCATCCACGGGTATTCAGAGGTTCATTAATACGATTATTGCCCTGTTGGTTATCTTCGAAGACAACATCAGCCTTACCCAGAGAGCCGTCTTCTAAGTCATACGTAATTGTACAAGAAGGCATAACTTTTGGATTCAATCTTCCGTAGTGGAAAATTCCTTCATGAACTGACTCGGCGGCGGCAGCTGCGATGGTCACGGTAGCCCTTCCATATACTTCGTGCATGGTTATACACTCACGGCTTAAATCTTCTCCTTGATCTCCTTCCTGAATAATACAGAGAGAATCAATCCATAAAAATTCAAAACCAAGACTTCGAGTGATTTGAACTGCATCTCGCAGGGTTTTTGGTAAGATAGACATTGGAAACTTGACACTGAGATTCGGCATCTCTGACATTTCCTTGGTGAGAAGAACATTTTTTTGTTTTCCCCAGCAGTAGCTCAGGGCAACATAGGCTTCATAATAATCTGGTGGCGGAGTAAAAAGTGCGGGTTCGGGTCCATCTTGAGCACCAACTTTGATAACACGCGTTGGCAAGCGAGATATCACAGGAGAGTTGATTGTACATTTTGGGTGACAAAGGACACACATGCTCAGCCATGACCTTATCAACCTGGAGCATTCTACCGACGAAAAATCGTATATAAAGGGCCTCCTCAAGAGAGATTTAGAAGAAGGATTATCTATATCAAAATAATTTCAGTACCATATAATTTAGCCGAGAGCCAGAGCACAACTAACCAGCTCGTGTGAGTAGTGCCAATGTGTGAGAGAATGGATTATTGATATCCCGATCATATCCATTTAAAACTCGTATAGCCTCAATATCCCCTGTCGAAGATGCCGATACATTTAGGGGAACATTCCGACGGATCCCGTGGAGTCGCACAGGCAAAGATGGAGGACCAAGGTCGAAGCTATTCTCGAGAAGAGTACAAAAAGGGCATCCAGACCTTGCAGCAGCAAGTATTTCTCTTGGCGTTCCATGAATGAAGCCGCTTCCACTTCGCAGATCCTCAATATTTAGTGTTAGGCACTTGGCACAAAGCTTTGTTTGTGAAGTTTCTGATGGGGAGGTTATCACCCGTCGAACAAGTTCTCTTAAATCTACTAACATCAATGATTTCCTAACAGACTTTGTGAGAGAATTGATTGCAAAATTTTGGTTTCGAATCTGATCCATGTTTCCTCAGGTCAAGTTGTTTAAGTAGCAAAGTAAATTTGAAACGCTCTAAAGACACAATACTTGAACTTATAGCTGGCGGTGCTTAATTGAATGGTCACACTGCTCTAAGGCCGTGTGACGTGTGTTACGCAAACTTCCACATCGCGAGCTATTAGATATATACATTTGTAACTTTCTACTATATTTGTTAGGATAGTAGTTACTATTGTTTTTAAATTGATTAAGGATTGTATAATGTAGTAATAATAATGTATAAGATAGATTTATATATTTATAAATTCTTATTATATTTTATCGGAATACTATTTACTATTATTTGTGAATTAGTTAAAGATTTGTATAGCGAAACTTAGAATCATAGATGCTTAACATATTTTATATATCGAATATCTGTAAAGGGGAAAGGTTGTGTTATTTTTGATTATATCAATACTACTACTTACTCATTTTGACAAGGCAATATGTGTGTTGAGGAAATTTGTTTCAAAAACTGCATTCTTCGGTGTAAAAATCAAATGTCATTCTTCAATCTTAAGCAACGCAAATTTTAAACGAGCCCTTTCTTTTCACGACTCTCAATTCTGCCTCGATTATAAATGTGGTTCTTTTCATCTCATTTACAAAGGCTTTTGTTTCATCGTAGCTCCCATAATTGAAATATCTCACATTCATTCACTTCAAAAATGAAAGCATTTTCTATCATCCAAGCCTTAGGCGCTTTGTCCTTCCAAGCATATTATTCCACGGCGGCAGTACTTACGACTTCTGTTGCACCCAATGCTCTTCGAGTTGGAGGATGTGCCAGTGTAGCCCCGGAGAATCAACTACAATGTTACAAAGATCAATGCCATGAGCCAACAGGTGGGCTAATCGGATCATCTTGTGCTTCTTATCCTCCCCCAAATCAACTCGCATGCTACAAGTCAAAATGCCCCAATCTAGGTGCATCAGCCACCATTACTACTCAACTGCTTTCTCAACAATCTCCAACGCCTCTCATCGGTGGATGCCCTGGGGTAGCCCCTCAATATCAACTACAGTGTTATAAGGATAACTGTGCTGAACCAGCCGGCCCTCCTGGATCATCATGTGCTTCTTATCCACCTGCCGATCAGCTAGCATGTTACAAATCAAAGTGCGATCCCAAGTCTCCGACGACGACTATCGAAGCGACACTTCAATCCCCCGTGGATCTTCCAAGTTTAGGCGTAGGAAAGGATTGTGCCGGTGTAGCGCCAGAATATGAACTGGAATGCTTTCAAAAGTTATGCCCTATGCCTGGTCCTCCAGGGTTTTCTTGTGGATCACTTCCACCACAATATCAACTCGATTGCTACAAGAAACGCTGCCACGAGGTCTACACTTCCACCGCACCAGCGCCCGCTCAACAGACATCAAATCCCACTCAACAACCTTCTCAACTAGATGAAGGTTGTATTGGTGTAGCTCCTGAAAATCAACTCGAATGTTACCGAAAGAATTGTCCCATGCCCGGTCCTATTGGACATTCATGTGGTTCGCTAGCACCACAATACCAACTCCAATGCTACAAAACCTATTGCGAGAATGATTATACCAGTAATGCCGAAATATCCAATATCGAACCTTCAATTCTCCCCTGGCAATGTGTGGGCCTATCTCCTCAAAATAGAGAACTATGTTTCGAAAGAGAATGTGTCAGATTACTCTGCGCTAATCTTCCTCCACAAGATCAACCCCAATGTTTTAAGGAAAATTGCAGTCCTGAATATATAACTACTTTGCTAGATGGGCTTGGGGGGACTCTTGGAGAGAGTCTGAATGGCTAGAGTGCCTTGGGCAGTCCGGATGATGATAGAGGTTCTGATGGGGCTGGTGGGTTGTGCAAAGGTCCTGGAAGATGTGATTCATCGTATCCTGGCATGCTGCTGTATCTTACCTTGCTAGAATTTATGCGACTATTTTTTCTTCGCCAATCTAGCTAGCTAATTCTTACAAATAATACTCCTTCATTCTAGGATTTCCGTACGCTTACTGCATTTTTTTCAAGCCTACAGTTTATCTACATCATCTATAACTTGCTACTTCAAGAATAAAGTCGGAAATAAAAATATACCTAATTTAACATTTAACAACATATGTTCAGAAACGTGATTTTGAATACTTCGCGAAAAAGATTTGAATATAAAAATTAAAAATTTTAATTATCTATATTTCAACCAATATAACTTCAAACTTAATAAAAAATTTATAATAATAATACTTTTGATTAACAAAATTATGATATATAATTTGAGATGATTTAAATTATATTGATTGAATTAAAACCAAATAATTGAAAAGTTTAAAATTTGTAAAATTATACAAATCTTTAATTAATCTTAAACAATAAAACTTATCATTTTGTTAAAATATAATAGAAATCTTTTAATATTCAAATTTATTTTATATATTACAATTAGTAAATTACAAAAATCTCAAACAATAATTTATAAATTTCCAACTAATTTCTATTAGTATAAACCTGGTAGTAGTTGTATATAACGTAAGTGTTTCCGATTATAATGTATTATTTCTTATTTGATTAACTAAATGTATAATACGAAAGGTCCTTATAAAAAGCTTGAAAGCCTAGCGCCTCGGTTAGGCCCTAACTTGTTGTCTAGCTTTATACGATTCCTTATACAGTTATATAATCTTTATATCAACAATTTCAAATAATAAAACCTATTATCTCGCTAAAATACAATAAAAACCTTTAAATCTTCAAATTCATTTTAAATATTATAATTAATCAATTACAAAAATCTCTATTAGGTATTATATATGTGTAGTTGTAAATCTGCTTGTTATTGTCTTATCTGTTTAGTTACTTATATGGCTTAGTGCTATATAACGCTAGTTAGCGCCTAATGCACTCATATCTCCCTCTAATATAAAAAACCGTAACGATCTTGTCGCTAATTGTTATTATCTAAAAGGCCAAAACAATAACGCAGCTTATTGTTTATAGTTCCCGTAATAGCTTGAATCGTTTCAGTATAAAAAGAAAAATCAAAAATCAAAAATAAAAAACTAAAGAAAAAAATCAAAAGAGAATGCAAAAAACACAAGGCAACGACACTAACGCCTATTGCCTTACAGGTTGCTTCCCTCGCAAAGAAGCGCAGAAAACAATAACCGTCACTACCATATCGCCTCATTCGTTGCTGTCCTCGTTTATATCCTCATCCTCATCCGATGCTTCCTTATTGTCTGAAACCGCCAATATCTTATCTCAAACAATAATATCCAAATCTCCAACTAATTCTAAAAAATAAAACTTATTATTTTACTAAAATACAATAAAATCCTACAAATATTCAAATTAATTTCAAACAATAACTTACAAATCTTCAAAACAATTTTAATCAATAATAAAAAAATCTTAAATAATTTCAAACAATAAAACTTATTATCTAAACAAAATATAATAAAAACTTTTAAATCTTCAAAATAATTTCAAACAATAATATATAAATCTTCAAACTAATTTCAAATAATAATATTCAAATCTCTAACTAATTCTAAAAAATAAAAACTTATCATTTCATTAATATATAACAAAACTCTTCAAATACTCAAATCTATTTTAAACAATAATATTTAAATCTTCAAATAATCTCAAACAATAAAACTTATCATCTTACTAAAATACAATAAAAATCTACAAATGTTCAAACTAATTTTAAACAATAATATCCAAATCTTCAACTAATTTTAAATAATAATATTCAAATCTTTAACTAATTCTAAAAAATAAAAACTTATCATTTTATTAATATATAACAAAACTTTTTAAATATTCAAATTTATTTCAAATAATAATATCCAAATTTTTAATTAATTTCAAATAATAATATACAAATCTTTAAACTAATTTTAAATAATAATATTCAAATCTCCAACTAATTTCAAACAATAATATTCAAATCTTTAATTAATCTTAAACAATAATATTTAAATCTTTAATTAATTTTAAATAATATTATAAATATTTTAAATAATTTCAAATAATAATATCCAAATCTCCAACTAATTTCAAACAATAATATACAAATCTTTAAACTAATCTTAAACAATAATATACAAATTTTTAAACAATCTTAAATAATACGGCAAATTATTCTTATACCACTAAAAATAAAATTAATTATTCTTATACTATTAAAATTAGTCTATTTTTTAATCATTTTACTTTTATACTATTTAAATTCTAGTTTAAAAAAGGGTAGAATTTAGCCTAAAAGAGTAGATTCTATAATATAAAATTTACTTTTCTAAACTAGAATCTACCCTTCAATTATAGTGTCACGGGTTCACTACCCGTTCCTAGCTTAGTGTAAGGGCTTTAGGTCACCTACAACCATTATATAATCATCACTTTACAACAACCATACTTTTACTTTTTGTAGAATATCAACAAGTTAAACCTAATATTACTAATATACTATACACTATAATAGTATATTTTACTCTTTAAAAAGGCTTCATCACTTTTAAAAAGTTATTTAGTTTTAACAATCTTTAATAAATTGTACGATACGATTATAATCATTTTTCTATTTATTTTATATTTCTTAAGGATTTTATGATTTTTTGTAAAACTTTATTGGTTTTTATAGATTGTAACAACTAACAATAGTATTTTCTTATTATAAAAATTAATTTAATTAGATTTATTTTTTTGTTTGAATAGAAGTTTTTTGGCAGACTTTTATTACTACAATATTTATAAAGTATATGAGATTTATGAGATTTACAAGACTTATAAGATTTACAAGATTTACAAAACTTATAAAATCTATAAAACCTACGAAACTTAAGATTTATAAAATCTACAAAATTATATAATATTAAAAACATAATTAGTAATGTAGATTTTAGTATAACTAGAACCGCTAAGTATAATAAATTAATTTAAAAAGATTTCAAAGTATATATTTGCTATACTTTTAAAGAGTAAAAGTACATTATATACAAACTTTTTAATATACTAGTAAAGGATATATAGAACCCTACCCCTATTTTCGAATTGTACAAAAACAATTTGTTTAATATTGTTATTTATTTTGTTTATTTATTAATAATAATTAATAATATATTAAATAAAGTAATAGTAAATCTTAAAAATATATAATAAGAAAATAAAGCATTAGTAATATAATGTATTATAATTGCAATACTTTAGAATAAAGTAGTATAACTAAATATCCTTTTAGTAATAGTTATTGTATTATTAATAATGGGTACAATTAGCTTATCCTATATTCTACAATAAAATACTAGAAATCCAAACTTTTTTAAAAACGAAAAAACAAATCTTATGGTTTGATAAAATGAATATTGGGGATAAAAATAAAAATTACAAATCATATAAAAAAATAATCTATTGATATATTTTATAAAATAAAAGAAATTGTTTTATATAATTTTATTAATAAAAGGTATTGTTTGAAAAAAAAAGTTAATAAATATCTAAAAAATTCTGAATAATAAATTACTATTTTCTTTAATTAATAATTTTCTAGTAAAGTTTGATAATTTTTATATTTTGATTAATATAAAAAAAAAAGTTGCAATTAAATTTGATATTTTAAAAATAACGAATAAGATATACTTTTTAGCTTTTTTTATTTAATTAAAATATTTGGAAGATCTATATTATAAAATAAAAAAGGATATGGTTTAAATAATAAAACTTAAAGTTATAGATAAACTATACATTTTTGTTTAGCAAAATATAAGCCCTTATTTTCTAAATAATATTAACAAATAAAAAACAAAATTTCAAATTTAGAGTTAGAATATTAAAGAAAATAATTATTACTTTAGTATAGCAAAAAACTCAATTAATTGTTTATTTAATCAACTTTAATAGTTAATATTAGTTTCTCAAAGTAATATTAACCCTATAAATATTAATATTATAAATATAAGGAAGTAAAGTAATAAAGAAAAGAAATACTATTTTAGACTTTATTATTATTATAAAAAATCAGATTATTTAGTTTGAATATACAAAACTAAAAAATAAATCGATATTTTATAAAATGTATATTATAATAATAAAAATAATATTATTATTAATAATATAAACAATTTATGTTTTTAAAGTTATTAATACTTTTAAAGTTAATTCAATTAAAGTAATTATTAAAGAAATAAAAAAGGAGCTTAATCTTTTTTATAAAACTAATAATAATATAACAATTTATTTAAAGGAACCTTAGCTTTTCAACGTTTTTATAATAATTATAATAATTTTATTAATTAATAGAATTAAAGCTTTTAGCAACTATATCAAATTAATGTATTTTAAGGTTATATAAAAAAGAAGTTTATTATATTTAATAAAAATGTATTTAATATAGCTTTCTAGATTATATTATTATTTCTTTTTTTTTAAGGATTGGGAAATGTTTAATTTCTATAATAAATCGTTTATGGAGGTCTTCGGAATATAAATAAATAAAGTATATTATAAATAGTATTAAACTTTTATAGTTTAATTTTATAAATAGTAAATCTCTATTTGTCCAAACTATTATATTCCCTGTATATTAATTTTCTTTTATTGTAATTAGTTTTATTAATAATAATTGTTCTAAAAAGACGTTTATAGATTGCTATTTTGTATATATATATAATATTGCTATACAACCTTTACTTTATTGTCAAAAAATTAGGCTTATAAACGGTAATATCACCAATATTGTTACTAATTATTTTATAACCAAAATCGCTATAAGTTTTTATAAGGAAATATAATTATTCTTTGTTACAAAACTTTTATTAAAAATTTTAGTGATTTTTAGTTTATTATAATTTCAATATTATAACCTATATATTAATTAGGCGGATATAACCTTATTATTTAACTTTCAATATTGTTTATCTTATTATTATTTTTAAGATGTATAATAACTAATATTAGCCCCAACTATTGCTTTATTAAATTATAAAAAAATATTCTTATTTAAATTTAGGTATTATATTTTTTATATTGAAAAGATAGCAAATAAGGGATATAAGTCCTTATTAAAAAATAGTATTAAATTGTTTATAAATAAGATTTTAATTAAGGATATAAACCATTACTGAATAAGGATTTGTATTAAGGGTTTAGCAATACAAGTAAAAATAATATAAAATCGCTACCCAATATATTATAAGATTATACTAAAGATTATAAAAAGCTATTGATTTTACTAAATTATAAAATATAGGTTACTTTTATTACTATTAGTATTATTACCGACTAAGTTTTGGGAGTCTGAACCCTCTAACTTTACTAATATTCAATAGCTTTAAACTACAAGTTTTATATCTTTTTGTTAATAAAACAAGGTATGGGTAATATGTTTAATTTGGGATAAACTAAATTAAGTTTGGGATATATTAAAATATAATCAAATTAAAGCTTCAAAAGTATTTTTATTGTTAAAGGAAAATTTTTTTAATATTTTATATAGTAAAGGTAATATCTTTAATATATTAGTTAAGGTATTTTTAGATTTTTAAAATTTTGTATACAATTATTATTAATTAGTATATTTTAGAAAAATATTTGTTATTAATATTGAAAAGTTTTTGATAAAAAAGTTATTTTTTAGTAATAAAAACATTTAGAAGAAACTCTTTATTTGGTTATATAATAAACTTTTGGCTTTTTTGCTATAGTATATGAACATTTTATTATTATACCAAATTTGGGATTACAAAATCGAACTTATATTTAGAAAAAAACTTTTATATTTCAAAAATCAATTATTATTATTTATAGAATTTGATGTAATGTATAAATGAATTAATAATAATCTTTTTAAAGGTTTTATTAGAGAATCAAAGTTATATAATATAATATTATTGTTTTTAACAATTAAACTAAATAAAGAAATCCAAATTTGTTAAAACTATTAGGAATTAAATAATATTATTATAAAGAATTGATATTCTCTTTTTATTATTCAAGAAATATTGGATATACTTTGTAATATAAAAGTTTATATAAAATTTGATATTATTATTATATTTAATAAACTATATATAATTAAAAAAAATGAATGAAAAACAGCTTTTATTATTCACTTCAAGTTTTTTAAGTTACTAGTAATGCCTTTTAGCTTGTATAATGCCTTTGTCTTAATCTAGTATTATATTAATTATATTTTATTTGATAAACTCAATAAATTTTATATAGTTTATTTTAACGATATATTAATATATTTAGTAAATAAAATAGATTATAAGGAATATATTTAAATGGTTATAAAAAAGCTTTTTTAAGTTAGTTTATAAATCGATATTAAAAAATACAAATTTGAAATTATTTTTATAAAATATTTTGATTTTATTATAATAACAAAAAAAATTAAAATAAATTCAAATAAAATCTTTGCAATTACAATTTGGAAATAACCTTTTTCGATTTAAAATTTAAAATATTTTTTAAAGTTTACAAATTTTTATTAATAGTTTATATAAAACTTTTCGAAAATCTACCAGGGGCCTGCGAGCCCCCGGACCCCTTGCTTTTCGAGAAAGTCTAATTTAAGTTTAGTTTTATTGTAAATTTTATTAAAACTTATATTATTTATATTGATTATATTAATTATATTAGCTTGCAGGCTTAAAGTCGGCTTGTTTTTTATTATTATAATATTTATATTATATTTTATAATTTTGAATATTAGTATATTAGTATATTAGTATATTAGTATATTAGTATATTAGTATATTAGTATA
>NGKG01000019.1:606098-622589 GCA_002162505.1 Myriosclerotinia scirpicola | reverse complement strand
GTTGGGTTGGGTTGCGATGGGATGGGATGGGATAGAGATGGATTCGAGATTGATTTTTGGAGTTGGAGTTGGAGAGTTGGGACCGGGACTGAGATTGTGGGTTTAGGGATTTGGGGTTGGGGATTTGGGGATTTGGGGTTCTGGAGGAAAAGATAAAGATCGGACCCAGAGTTGAGTGATGGGATGGGATGGGCTCGTTTTGTAGGAAATTTATATAGTCCGTAGTAAGTTAGTAACCTTACTTTTTTGTATGAGAGAGGGGTGGGGGGGTGTGGTGTGGTGTGGTGTAGTGTGGTATATAATGAGGGATTGGGGATTGGGGGTAAATTGTTTGTATTGGGGATGGGGATGGGGATAATTAGGAAGAAGGGATTTATATCATCTAAATGTTCCTCAAGATGTTTGAGGTAAAGTGAACCCAAATGTACATGTACATCTCTAAGTTTTTATGATAAGATAGAATAGGAAGTTTCCTATCATGAACCGCGTAGAACTTGTTTGAGACACGTGATTATTGATCCCGTGATATTCAGATGTTGGTACGATGAACATAACTTCTATGGTTGTGAATAGAATCATTTCATCGTCTCTTTTTCTTTTTGACTACATATCCTGTTGTTATGATAGAATATCGTTTCGTTTTGAAATGATGGCGATTGCATTTGCTGCTGTGTTACCTTGGAGGTACTTGATTCCTGTGGCTTTCGTTTACACTTTGAGTTTATTTACAGCTGCCTACTCCTACTCATCGGCGTAAAAGGATATAAACTATTTCATCGAATTTCAAGGCGGTTGAGCATGAAGTGCTAGTGAGAATACCGAGCTCTCATACCAAACGTTCGTCTACATTTTCAAACCCTAATAATATGGACAAATTACAACGAACAATACACAGCATCACCATCACCAACCCTATTTTCCAATTATACCTCTACATACTTCTGATCTAAAATAAACCAAGTAACCCCGCGATCCTAAAAATCAGTCTCTCCGAAAAAAATACCCTCTTCGCCAGCTTAATCTCCTTCATGAATGGATCTATTACGTATATCACTTACTCATAAATCATTATCATATTAACATCGGATTTCACATCTCCGATTTACACTTTCGAATATTATTTGGTCGATTACGTCATGGGAGTAGATGGTTCTATATTCTCGCTTATCTTGTTTACGTCATAGAGGGTTTCGGTATTAGCTAACGCTGGATTCCAGAGGTTTTTGATACTTATCTTTTGTTTATTTTTTTATTGATTTCCTTTAGTCCGCATTGATTCCAGCTGGAATTTCAGAAAAACCGCACTAGCTTGCTCGAAGTGAGATTTTACAGTAGGAGATGTGTTTGTGTTTAGCTATTAAGTGAAGCTGTTAGGGGTGTTATATCGAATGGTATCTAGGATGATGAGACCGATAGGGAGAGTAGTATTGGACGCACTGATCCTAAGATTCCACAACCTGTAATACAGAAATCCCTGGTTCCCCTATCCACAAAGCTCGCTTAACACTATCTCATTTGTTACTAACGGTTTCTTAGGTGTTACTAGTGAAATATTCATATATGTTGAATATTCATCTCCGTACTCTGCTAGATGGTAATAACGCTGGTGTCTTTTTAGTCGTCGTTAGTACTTTGGTAATGGTAATACATAATGCTAAATATCCCGTAGAGGTATAGATTAAGTATGCGGCTTTGGAACCAAGTGCAGTGGGATTGGCGGAGATTGTCCCGTCAGGGTTTGTTTCGTTGGGCAGAAGGAAGAGGGATATGGAATTGAGGCTTTAGTATACGAGTTTACTATGGGGTTTCGATTTCAAAATCGGGGCTGACAGGAAAGAACGCCGTTTGTGGAATTCATATAGAGAACATCATCAGGGATAGGACCCCGTTTACTAAGTTGGCGGTTGTAGAAATGAGATGGGGGTTCGGATTTGTGTTGTTTGATGGTGAAATTATAAAACTTAGGGGGGGGAGGGGGGTAAATGGATCATACCATTTTTCTTTGATATATTTAAGCTGGAAGGAAGTGTATATCCTATTATGTTTACTTTATGTGGGATTTAATGCCCTTCTATGGTGATAGATTAGATGGGGTATTGGATCTATCATATCTCGTTTTATTACTAGGCTACCTCGATATTCTTAGGGTAGTAAAGAATGAAAGAAGGGAAAAGGGAACGAAATTAGCTACTTCAATAGATAACACTCTAGACTCTAGCCTCACTCTTCTCTTCACTCGAAGCGAGGGCTTCCCTGATTGGCTCGAATTATTTTTTTCTCTCTCGTATTTCTTACACAAACTACTGGATAGGGTGAATAAGAGATAGGTGGATTGGAATTGACGTATTTATGATTGATTCTTGAGGTTTTTCTTGGACTGATGTTTCTTTGTGGAGAGATCAAATTAATACCTCTTACGACAAGATCTGGGATCATCATTGGTGGGAATTTTGGGTGCTAGTGCTTGCTATGCATGATGATGTGATTCTTGGGGTACGTTCTTGAATGTTGGACGCTGAAATCATTCCTATCTGTCGTTCCAGAAGCAATCGCTAGTTGAGAGGGGACTTGTTCACTGTCCTGCGAGGAAAATATCAATGTACTGAGTAGTCGGTGAGTCACCGTGAGTGTAGTTGGGCGGTGGGGTTATTAGACTTGGTGTTTGTGTGTTGTGTATCATCGTCATCATCATCATTATGTTTTCGGATTGTAATTATATGAGAAAACAATTGAATTTGACAATTAGTCGTCACTAGAGCTATAAAATATCTGATTTAATGATTTACTCCAGGAGAATGTGTCAACGGTCAGTACCATGACCTGAGAAGAAGATTGTGGATCTTTGTGCCTTGAAGTGTCCGCAGATAGTTGTACAAATAAAACTCTGTTGTTTGTTTGAGCCTCTATGTAGTATAGCTGACAATATTCTCCTCAATTTTGATAATTTTACCTGGAGTGTCCTGCTGTCCCGCAGGGTGACTTGGATCATCCCTAGGAACCGTCCAATCAATTTCCTTAACCTCCATCTTGATCTCCATCTTCAAATCAGTAGCGCATTCCCAGCTATCTTCCTCCCTGTCATCTTCAAATAATCGCTTCCTAAAATCCCTAATTTCCAGATATTGCTTTTGCATATCATTTGCGGCGATCATATAAAGTTCCTTGAATCTCACAGCCGCATCGTTCATTGACTCTGGGATATCTACTACCATCTGCTGAAGCTTTCGAATTGCCACTTCTCTTTCCATAATATCATAGTGTCCTTGATATTCGAAACGAATTCGAGCAATTTGTTTGCGAGTTTCGTGGGGGATATCCCGATTGAACGCTTCCGCATATCCCTCGAGAACTACCAATGCCTCTGCAAAATCTATGCTCATAATTCTTTGACCTAGACGATTGTCCCGGTCTTGAATAAGCCTCTCTTTAAGCATGGGAATGATCTCATTCACTACGGCTTGCTCATATCTATCAATTTCATCCCGAAGCCTCACAATCCCATCCCAAATCCCATATCTCTTACTCTGCACTTCGATAAATTCTGAAAACTTCTTCGACTCATCAACAATACGCTTATATTGCGGTTCCAAATACTCAATCACATTTCTCCTAGCTTCCTTCAAAGCCACAACATCATGTCTTCTCATCGCGGAAGCTGCTTGAGAAAGATATCGATTGACGGGATGAGATTTATAATTATCATCCTGAGGACCAAATGGATGGGAAAATTGAATCGGGTTTGGGGTTTTGCTTTTAAAGGGATTTGGTGTACTCTTGTAGGCATTCTGATATAGCCAGTTGGCACCCATGAGTTGTTTAAAGGGCTCGTATCGCTCGAATGCTTGAGCATAGGAGAGTAGGTTGGTGTATATGTTTGAGGGACATTCGGCTGGGAAGTATCCTTCCTTGTATGTCACGAGTCGTGTAAGAATTGACTCTCTAGAAAGCTGTCGGCTTGAAATTTCGATCGGCGTGTTGTCCGGGTTGGGACTGTGGGTAAATTTCAAGCGGGTAATTCCTCGTAACATCTCTAGTGGGTTAATCAATCTTAATTTCTCGCTCTCCGTAGGTACCAAACCCAAGTACTCGGATCTCATAGGTACTTCTTCTTCGCTGGCTTTTGGCTTGATGATGATCTCCAAAGTAAGTGGTGGTTCTTCACAGAGACTAATAAGGTGACAAAAAGGCACCAAACTATATTCCAGCAACGGTCGCATAAAAGATACCATCTCCTCCAAAATAGTATCTCTAGCCTCCTGACTCCCAAGTCTCACAATGTATTGATTTCGACACCTACGACGACCTGTCGGAGGAGGAATACCCGTGCGTGGATCGATTGGAAGACTTTGTGTAACTCCGTATTCAACTGGATTCCTAATTGAAATCAAGGGAAGCTCGATGGCGCTTTGTCCTGGCGATCCATAACAACTAATTTCCACTCTCCACTGTCGCACTTTGCACAGATATAATCTTGCTTCCGGAGAAACATTAAAGATATCCGCATTTTCTCTCCAATAACGTGTCAGAGAACTTCCTCCTATGAAATCCGCAAGCGTAAATCGATGCATTCGTGTACTCTTCATGGCTACCATGTAAAAAGTATTGAGGCCATATAACACAGCAGAGGCTTCTTCGTATACTTCCTTACATGTACCGAGAATAGAGGGATGAAGGTCGTATTTTTGAGTAACGCCGAAATCGGTTTCTTTGCTGACGGCTTCAGAGGTGGAGAGTATGGGGTTGAGGAGAAGATATTTGTAGATCTGGGCACGCACATCGGTGGACAGTCTTTTGATAAATGGACATTTGTTGTGTGGTGTTAATTTGCTCGCGTCGGAAAATGTGGCGAGTTGGTCGAGGATGGAGGAGGTGTTGCGGATGGTAGCTGTGTAGTTTTTGGGTACGAAGGGAGTGTCGCGAATGATTGTGGGGTAGTCTTTTGGGGGAGATATAGTTGATGTTTGGTTTAGTTGATTGATGGCGGAGGGGTAGTGTGTAACGAGGCCTGGTGGTGGTGGTGGTGGATTGATGATAGGAGGGTATGCTCCATAGCGACCTGGTCGTGGTTGACTGCTAGGCTCTGGTAAATCTTGTGGGTGTTGCATGGTGAGTTGTGGTTTCCGGCGAGCAAAAAAGTGGATGGTGGAGGGTGGAGAGGCGGATGGTGTAGTGGTAGCTGGCATGTTGAAAGAATTCTTACTGGTTTCTAGGTTGATCATAATACACAATAAATTGGTGCGTCCATTATGTTGATGTTGATCTCTTTGACGGGCTTGAGATGGATTTAATTTTTATAAACAGTGCGAGTGCAATAAATTACTAAATGCAAGAATTTTAGTACGACGCGTGGGTGGTAAAAGCGATTGGTTGTTTTACTATCTAAACAAAGTGAATACTTACAGTACTTAATATAATAAGGAATATTGAAGATGAAAAGGGAAGCCATGATTTAAAAGAAAAAATGAATTGCTGTATTATAATCTAGAGAAGGTGTGGAAGAGATGAGAAGTCTTCATTGTCTAGTCTAGTCAAAGGTTAATATTTGAATTCTCGCCTAATAATCTATCCCCTGATGGCTTCATGATTATCTCTATAAAACTTCGCAATTGAACTTGCCAAGGGATGATTATTGTTTAGAGTAAAAGGAAATGCAATGCCTAAAGACTTAAGTTGAATCTTTCAATTGAATGGAATTTAATCTCTCGAATAGATTGAATATCAATGTCTATGTTTAATTAACATTATAAAGGTTAATATTTGGAAGGAATTTGAATAATCAAGGTTTAATGTTTGAAAACGACCTGTAGATTAAACATCAATATTTATACTTAATTTGAATAATCAAGGTTTAATATCTAAAAACGATTTATAGATTAGATATTAATGTTTGTATTTGATTTATATTATAATGATTAATGTCTGAAAGTAATATAGATAACCAAGGTTGAATATCCGAAAACGATTTGTAGATTAAATATCAATGTCTATGCTTAATTTATATTATAACAATTAATGTTTGAAAGTAATTTGAATAATATTCAAATAAGTTGGAGATTTGTGTAATGTAGCAATGTAATAAGCATATCACCATCAATTATTAGACTAGATATCAGATAAAATTATGATTTTCGCGCCCTGAACTGATAAATTACTTGTATTAATATTGTGCATAAGCATCATCATATTACCACCACCACCCTTCTTCGTAATCTCTCCTCGCATGCTCGTCAATTATGCATGAACCACTGCATTTACTTCCGATCCATCCGTATATGTGTCTCCCACTCTCATCATAGCTTCCTCTCTCCCAGGCTACACTTCATAAGTCACGCAACAACTAACTCCCCTCATCCCCAACTATCCTCACCCAATCATCGAATTACCAACTGCAATTGCAACTCCAACCCCTCACCTATACCTTGGGCCAAAATTCGGTTCATCAACATCCCAATCAATCTTTTCATCCACCAGATAAAGCCCAAGATCGAGATCGCAGCCCGTGTCGGGGATGGCATCACATTCAAAAAGAGCCTTGCGAGCTGCGCGAATCTCAAGATATTGCTTATCCATATGATCCACAGCTTTCCTAAACGCATCCGCAAACATTTGGTAGGATTGCGCATCGTAAGCATCCGTCGCCTGTCTCATGAGGATCTTTCGTGGAAGGATATTGTAGCGGGGGGCATTTTGTCTGAAGGTGGCGCGCTTTTGAATCTGGAGGTAGTATGGAAGATCTCTTTGGAGAGCCTCTTCGTATTTTTCTAGTAGTAAGATTGCTTCAGCTACTACCTGGGGATCATACCAACCACGGCGACGATTTGCAGATAACATTCCCTCCTCTCTCTTTTCGGACTTAACGAAATGCACAATATTAGAAGCTGCCAACATTACCCGCTTATATTGCGGTTCGAGATATTGTATAATGTTGGCTCGTTCAAGTCTGAATGAGCTTGGGCTGTATTCTTCCGCGAATTTTCTTGAGGACTCGAGACCTTTCTCCACAGGATGTGCCGGGAATCTATTAAAACGGTCAAGGTATGGGCTCTGAATCATTTCGTTATTGCTGCCTGGACGTATTCTCTCTCTAACAATGTACTGATCCACATTGCTACTAGATGAATAGCACATTTGAAACTTAAAAGATTCCACCGATTCGAAAGCCTGTGCATATGCCGTAAGACGAAGATACATTCCGTAAGAAAGTTCAACCGGGGAGTCGCCCATCATGATTGATCTAAGCTCCTCTTCTAAATTGGAGTCAGGGAGTATGGATCTACAAGGCTGTTTTTTCAGGCTTGGGCTGTAGGGGTGAACCCATGGCATTTCAGCATAGTCTGCGTCTCGAAACTGGAGCTTTTTAACCCCACGAAGCATTCGTAGAGGTGGGAGTAGATCGTTGATGTCTTGATAGTAATTAATCCTCTGTGCATTAAAGATAGAGTCGTAAGGCTCTTCCAAATTAGTCGGTGCCAAGGCAATCTCAAGGGATATGGGCGGGGATTGGGCGATGGCTTGACAGAATTTTCCCATCGACCATCTTTTGGTTGCAGGCCTTCCCATCTTCATTTCCGTCAATGAACTGACTATGACTCTCCAGTGTCTAACCTTTGCCATTGCCGGCTGGTCAAATATAAACAGTTGATCGTCGTCCGCATTAGTATAATATCTGAGGATAGGCGTCAATTCCAGGGCTCTGGGAAATTCGAGACCGACATCTCGAGGACCGAGATCATTCGTAGATCTACAGCAGGCGATGTAGAATGTATTAGATCCGTAAAGAATCTCAGATGCTTCCGCGTACATTGCATGACAGACCCGAAGAATCTGTGGTTCGAGTTCATACTTCACTGACATGGGGCGGTGATCTGGGTACACATTATCGGCTACACTGCCAACTTTGCCAAGAAGCGGATTCACCAGCAAGAGCTTGTAAATCATGTTGCGCACCTCCAAGGGAAATACTTCGAAATATAATGATCGTTTGTATGGCTGGACAACGATGGATGGAGGTGCATCAGCACAAGCATCTGGGGTCGAATTTGCAAAGTTTACGGTTGAATCGGTTTTCGGATGGGAAACAGCATGCACATCCTTGGTGTTGCTTTTGTTTGAGCTCGCAGCCATAAGATTGTTTCCCAATGCTAGAACAGCTTGATCCCGGATATTTGTGATCGAGTATGTATTTGTAGACATATTGATGCTTGTGTCACTGCTTGAAGCTGCGATAGCAGCAACTCCCAGGGATTTCTCTTTCATATTGGATAACTATAGAAATATTAGCAATTAATCCAGGTTGTATTCGTATACTATAGAACTACTCAGGCGACTTACGTTTCAGGAAACTGAATTCAGTGTCTCGAAAAAGACCTCTGGAGTGATTATGCAACCGTTGAAATTGTTGAGGATGAAAAAAGGTTTGTCGATCTTTAAGTAGGTAGAAAAAGGTAGTACCCTTGAGTATGCAAGGCAGCCTGACCCTAGCCGATAGACTGTAGCAGTGTTTTATTCAGATTCCTTATTGGTCAAGATTGAAGAATTATATTCACCATCAACCATTTGAAACTCATTCTACATTGAGATACTGTTCTCCACTTAAATCTCTGGGATATAAAATCATCAATAGAAAACTGAAATACAACATAATCAGAATGGCTTAGAAAATTAGTTATGCCCATCAACTAGCCAGTTAATCAATGAATGCCTTACTTTTCAATATGAAAAACTAGTTTTCCCAGGATTCACATTGAAGATGAGTTCTTTGTCTGCTTAATATATACAAGGGAGGTTATTAACATCACATCTGAGGGTAATCACAGGAAACTTAATGGCTTCTTTTTGTTACAGGGGATAAACTGTATGCCAAATTTTCTTTATAAGCTGTTATATTGTTTTTTAGCCTTGCATGCAATCATGGTAATGCAAATGATTTTTGAGAAATTGGTGCAGTCTTTGAAGAATAGAACAACGTACTAATAAAAGTTGAATGATAGGTACTCAACTACTGAAGAAGGATGCACTTCACTTAGAAGGACGTCGACATTACCTACCTAGGTAACATTCCCATTCTGCCAAAGCGGTGTAGTCTGAGATTCATTGATATTCTGCCTAGTACGAAGGACAGGCGGTGTATTCTTCCAAATCTCAATATTCTACAGATCGGAGATAAAATTTCAAAAGCGTCCTTAGTTCCAGTGATGTACCTATGTATTTACCAACAAAATTTGCTCAAAACGGCGCTAGCAATTGTCAATGAACTTCTATGTAGACGTGCAATATAAAATTTGG
Organism: Myriosclerotinia scirpicola; assembly: GCA_002162505.1. Classification (NCBI taxonomy): domain Eukaryota; kingdom Fungi; phylum Ascomycota; class Leotiomycetes; order Helotiales; family Sclerotiniaceae; genus Myriosclerotinia; species Myriosclerotinia scirpicola. The sequence goes on along the minus strand of NGKG01000019.1, from coordinate 613,304 downwards.
TATTTGATATTTCACCGCTTTCTGGGCAGAATCGCTCGCTTACCCAAACACAGACCCCTCATTACCCCTTTTCCTTTTCTGTCCTACTCATCATATCACATCACACCACAATTTTCAACCTCTTCCAAAAGATCTCTAAATATTTCCATAAACACTCAAATATCAAACTATCTAGGCAAAAGTTTCCCCCTTTTCAATCTTCGCAAAGCTGCGAACAATGAGAAGTCCAAAACCACCTTGCCGTTTTCGGAATTCCAACGCAGGAAGCCCTGTGACTGGTTGCGGAATTTTTTTTCTTTGTCTGCAAACGTGGTTACTAATTGATTTTCTCTGTCATATATCATTGGGGCATTGGCGCTTGATCTAAGCTGGAGAGGAGTCCTGTAAACTTTTACTGATTTGATTGGTATATTAAGCTTCTTGTCACGACAGACGAATTTTAAGTTGGCTTTGTCTAGGTTCTATTGAAAAGTTTTTATTTATTTTTCTGGATATACCTACTAGATTGAGGATTCTTTTACTTCCAACTTAAATTACATACCACTTTAGCTTTGCGTCATCACTACACAGCTTCCCCAAAATCCATGAGAACCTACCTCAAACCCGAAGCCCTCTGCGAAGTCTCCTCCATCTCAACACACGGTCCCCTTCATATCTCCATCGACCTCAGAGCTCACACTCAGCCCCTCACCACCAATATGCCCATCCTATCTAAACTCCTCTACCTCCCCCTCTCAACCCTAACCCACACTCTAATCGACCTATTTTCCATCCTCCTCTTCCTCGCTCTCTTCCTCGTAACCTATTTCTTCTACGCCATCCGTTTCCTCTCCAATATCACCGGTCTCACATCTCTCTTCTCCTACCTCTTCAACCAATTCCCCACGATCCTTAAGAAAAAAGTAAAAAGCGTAGCCGAAGAACGCCGACAACTCCGACGAAAATACGCCCAAGAACGAACCGAAAGACTCCGAGAAAGAAACGAAGTAGGCGAGAAAGAAAAAGAACAAATGCGCGAGGCCATAAGACGAGTAGCGTGGAAGAGAGGAATAGGAAAGATGGATTACGGGACTGATTTATCTGAAGACTCACGCGACACCGAGACCTCCAAAAATAAAAACGAGAAAGATGGGAAAATCGAAGAATGGATCGAAGATGAAGTAATTATTCAAGATCCTACGGAACTGCAAGAAGACCTTCAGAAATTGAAAGCGCGAGCAGATATAGGGAAGAAAGCAGGGTATTGGGATCAGGAAGAGCAAGTAAAGCAAGCGAAGGCGAGGGAAGCGGCGAAGATTTTATTGAGAAATGGGGAGGTGGAGGAGTTTCCTAGGTTTGAGGATATGGATACTAGAGAGTGAGGGGCCTGGGAGGTATAATTTGTAAATTGAGCGCTATTCAGGAGTTTAAGAGACTGATGGGATATAAATTTGAGGGTACGGACTTGACTGGAGTATATAGCATGGCGTGACTTTCCCAACATCAAACTCAATAATCAGCATTAGAGCATTAAAACCAGTTTTTTCCTCGATTTTGATCTTCTAGTATATCAAATTATATCACATCACACTAAATTTTCCCTTCTTGGGTCTTTTCTTCCCACTTTCGCCAAATCATTGAGGCGTATCCTAATCCCAATACCCAAACTTCCGTTGCATATCTACCAAAAAGCTTGGCATGTCTTGAAACATCTAGAATTCCATACATACATGCCACTGACACATGTTATGCCTTTCAAATATGCATTTAGCACCAGCGTGACCACCTCGATACTCAAAGAACCCCACATTATATACTTTTTCTTTGTTCTCAGCTCCGTCAAGAATCACGATGCTAGAAACCGCATCGAGATTAGTAAACTAGCTTGTTATTCATTCATCACAGGTTACTTGTCTGTTCTTTGACTTGAGAGATGGAGCTCATCTCACCTCATTGCACCGAGTAGTATTGCGTTTCATCCATTGCATACACATTATACTCATCTCAAACTACTAAATCCATCTCCAATCGAGCTCTATTTGATCAATCTCCTTGGTTGAATCGCTAACTTAACAAATGTAATTTATTTTGTTAATCAACTCAACCAATCAACCATCAAGCAAACCTCATCTTCCAAAATCATCTAAAGTCATCATCAAACTCAATCCACTCCCAATAAACACACTCTCATCAAGCTCAACTCAATCTAAAAATGTCTAGCATTCCCATCTCCCCCTCCACCATCTCCTCACAGACCCCCATCCCTACAACTCGCCACACAGCCTCCCAATCTCTCCACCCTACCCACGTATCAGCTCACTCTCCCGCACCATCCCTCCCCCTCCAAACGGCTACTTCTATCCCATCTCTTCCTCCCCCCTCAACAACTACTGTTTCTGGTATGCGCCCCCCCCTCTATCAATCTCCATATTTCTATTCACTCCCATCTTCATACTTTCGTCGATCTTCATACACATCCCCCCCCTTCATCATCATCTCATCATCGCTTATTCAAATTCTTCGCCTCCGACATCAGTCACTAACTAACACGATAACCACAGTCCTTGAACACCTCCAAAACCTCCTCGACTTCACCTCCACCCTCCTCGCCCTCTTCATAGCCAGCACTTTAACCCTCCTCTTCCTCTACTGGTCGAGCATCTACATCCTCCGCAAAACCACCGGAATAAAATCGACCGAGCGCATCGGAATCTGGGGCGGCGTAGACGATCAACGCAACCCTACCCCCAAAGAAACCCAGAACCCCGGATCCCATCCCAAAACTCCCAATAAAAAAGAAGTCAACTTCGCCTCCTCCACCTCCCCCACCGAATCCGAATCCACCAAAAAAGCAAACGAAATCCAACGCCGACTCTCCGCCATACAAAGCCCCACGCCCCAAGAGCCAGCAGCGAAAGAGAAGGAAGGGAATAAAGAAGCAGGACTAGGTTTTAAATCCAACTCGGAAAAAGAAACGATTGCGCAAATAGCAAAAGCGACGGATTATGAAGGGTTAGGGGAGGCGACTGGACGTAGCGTCGAGGATATTAAGGCGGATGTGGATTTGGAGTTTCAGAGGGGGGTTAGGGATGTTGGGGGGGATGTTGGTGGGGAGAGGCTTTCCGGTGGAGGAGGAAAGAGTTATGGTGCTTTGGGATTATGAGATATGGGGTTTGGGGAGTTGGGGAGTTGGGTAGTTGGAATGGAGGTTGAGGTGGGTCGTTATAGTAATATGTTCTTCGCAATTGATCAGGGAGAATGAGGAATTTTCTTTGAGAGTTTGGAATTTGTAAAGGTTCATAAAACCAACGTAAAGTATGATACAAGATTGAAAGGGGTGAAAATTCGAGTAAATGCAAGATATAATCATCAAAGAACCAACCTATTCCCCTAAAACCGACATCATGGGAAGTCGGATGGTACCTGACTAAGCTAGTTTTGTGCAAGAGTAGGTCCGTGCGTAATTACACCAAAAAAAAGTCGGGCCCCACCCTGCATTTGAAGCTTCTCAAAAAATATTTTGTTGTCGCATCCATCACAATGATGAAATTTTGGTCATTATAATTCTTTATATCTACTTCAACCTCTTCAGATACCTGACATAAATATACTACCTTCAATGCGGTGACAAATTTATTTCCAACATTTCTCATTTCATATCATTTGAACAATAAAGTATGCCACCAAAAGCAGAGAGAGGAGCTGCCTCGCGGGGTAGACCTCGAGGTACTGGTAGAGGACGAGGAAGAGGAAGAGGAATTGCTATCGACGCGATTGAAACTCCAGAACTCAGAGGGGTTCTCGACCAATCTTCTCAACCTAGTCAATCCCCTGCACCAGTCGCGCCGATGATACAACCTGAGGGCACCATTACCCCAAAAATTGAACCTAACGATGACGCATTCGATCCAAATACTTTACCTGCCACAGCGCCGGCCGAACCGCCCGCACAATTACCCGCGACTACTCCTGCGGAACCTTCACCAAGAACAGAAAGTGCGATCACAAGGGGACGTGGCGGGGCAAGTACGAGGGCACGAGGAGAAGCTACTGGAAGAGCTAGGTTTAAGCCCAAGAATATTAGAAGAGACCAAGCGGACAGAGACAGATTGGAGCAGGAGGAGAGAGATCGAAAAGCGGCGAATCAAGCGCAAGCAGAAAAGGAAGCACGTAGAGCTCAGAGAGGTCGAGGAAACATTGGAAGAGGTAGAGGTGATGCGATGGGTCAAAATCGTGGAGCAGGAAGAGGGGCTCCAACTTCGAGTGCGACTGGTATTTTTAGTGTTGCGCCAGCAGCGATAGGTAAGTTAATCGCAGATTATTACTCAAATTTGCTGACATATATATACAGACAGAAAGGGAGGTATGGGTGGATTTGCTATTGCAACGGCAAGAGGGGGTGGAGGGGGTGGAAGCGGAAGTGGAGGATTCGGAGGCGGCGGAGGAGGAGGAGGTGGAGGGGGAGATTCTGGGTCTGGGTCTGGGTCTGGATTTGGAGGGGGAATAAATGTGTTGTCTGCAGAAAACTCGGCTACATTCGACCCAGAATATCCCGACGAAGGTGAGGGACAAATAAGAAAAGTCAATATTGAAATGATCAATCTGGTTGATGATGACGATGACGACATGGTTGGCTCTGGTAGAGGAGGTAAAGCTGGTTCAAAATCGCGTTCCCTCGCGCCAATCCGAATCAAACGTGAAGAACACAAGGAACGCTCCAACATGATGGTTAGTGATCCAGAAATTGCAGAGGCAGCAAAGAAGCAAGCCGATAAAGAAGAGGGAAATAAAGCAGGAGAAGATGTCGAGATGGGTACCGACGAAGCGACCGCCGATATTCCCAACGAGCCAAGGGCAAAGGATGAACCAGGTCTCGAATCTCCAACCATGTCAAAGTTCCCAGAGTTTAAGCCACCATCTTCCCCAGAAGAGAAGAAGCGTCCAAAGAAGGAGCCTATCTCTCCACAGCAGTCCAGAGTACAGCGACCTAGCAGAAAGAAGGATAAAATCCCCGTTATCCAAACGGAAGAGGACAAATTCGAATATGAACGTTATCTTGAAGATGTGGACATCCTTGCCGAAGAACTTCGTCTATTGAGAGGGAATGTGGATAAAACTCCTAAGGATAAAGGTAAAGGAAAGGCGGTCGATGGAGATGGAGATGTTGGAATGGATGGAGAAAAAGAAGATGAATCTCAACCGGAAGCTAATCATGCAGATGGTCGGATTTATCTATTCCAATTCCCACCTGTTCTACCTCGACTATTTAACCCTCAAGATGAGAATCAAGATGAAGATGTTGTCGTTACTCAATCCTCGGAGCAAATCGATCTTACTGATGATAAAGATAAGATCAAGAAGGAATCTGAAGAAGTCATCATCAAGCCCGAGCCTAACCTCGCCCAACAAAACGAGGCATTAATCAGCGAACAAGGATACATTGGAAAATTAGTCGTAAGGAAGAGTGGAAAAGTAGAATTGAATTGGGGTGGCACAAGTATGGCAGTAGGACGTGGGGTTCCAGCCAATTTCTTAAGTCAAATTGTTCTTACAGAAGACCCCAAGGGCGAGGCGCCAGAAGGAGTTGCCACTGGATTGGGGAAGGTTATGGGGAAGTTTATCGTTACCCCTGATTGGGATAAGATTTTTTAAAGGGGGGGAGGGATAAATAAGTGATGATACGGAACATACTGAGGGATGGTGAACTGATGATTTCTTGCATAGCTTTGGCGTTGGGGGGTACAAAATGGTGTAAATGGGCATTCATCTTTCACGATGATTCTAGGTATATACCAATGAATGATAACGCGTTACATATGACGGCACTTTTTATCATGACTGGTGTCTATATTTTGGTATATGTGTTTTCGATACATGTAGCTTGTTTCGGCCAGCTTTTAGCCGGAGTTTTCGACACTTTTTTCGTACGGGGGACTTCCTTCTCAAATAGGGGTATGTATTCACTTCTTCCGATACGTTATCATACAAATGAACTGACACAAGTCTCGTCGGCCCAGATCTTGGTCTTCCGAAAAGAAAACCAACATGATGTAGGTATCTCAGCTAAGTCATCAGCCACCAATGTTCGTCGGTTCATCTCATCTAGCTGAAGTTTTGTACCTTTTCCCTTCTTTGTACTTATATTGCCGTCTACATACAAATTCCGAACTCTCTGTCTAGATGTGGATGGGGATGTCCCCGCGTCCCCACATTTGAGGTGGGAATCACCCCGCCATTTCGAGCCCGTCCACTTTCGTCCACATAGTCACCACATGCGTATATGCTCTCTTCTGTCGTAAGTGCCTTCCATTTGGGTTTGTTTACTATGTCTATGTATATATTTGTATCTGGGTCCGCTTCTTTGCTTTAATATAATTGTTTTTTCTATTCTTGAGCTAAGAATTATGTCGTTTTGACAACTTGTAGTTGAACCCTGGAGTAATTACGGGGTAAGAGTTACACCCGATTTAATAACGTATGTCCAAAAAAAATATGCTTCACGAAATACCTCTAATATAAAAATTTTGATTTCAATTATATATATCTTGATTAATATAGCTTCAAATTTAATAAACTTTGTATAATATTAAAACTTTCAATTATTGAAATCATTATATAAAATTATAAATAATTTAAAGTTATATTAATTGAATTAAAAATAAATAATTAAAATTTCCAAAATTTATTTATAGTTTTATATAATGATTTTAGTAATTGAAAGTATTAATATTATACATGTTAGAACGAATAAGCAATGAATCAACGTAGTATACAATAAGCCAAAACTTTTTATTATTTTCTAAAAAGTAGGAATACCCAAACTATTGCAACAGTGAAACACCAAAGTTCCGCTGGGGAATCACACAATCTCCGAATTGCAAAGTTTTCCTAAAAATCTTACCAGATATATTAAATGAGAATGCTACACCGCTCTTCTTAGCTTGCACCTTCGGTCCAAAACCCAATCGCCGAATCTCCGAGGTTGATTCGTAACAATAAGTCCCCTACCCCACTTCTCGGCCACCCCCTCTTCTCGGCCACTTTCCTCACCAAAAAAGCAACAAATTGGCTATTTATATCTTTCTTATTAATAGATAAAATTAGCTGAAATTTTTATCATTGATTCTTTATATAATCAAGATATATATTATCAAATTTCAGATTTTCAGCTATTTTATATAAAAAGCTATAAAATGTTAAAAATTAAGTTTTCAGATTTGTATGTAA
>NGKG01000019.1:587519-605714 GCA_002162505.1 Myriosclerotinia scirpicola | reverse complement strand
CTTTTTATATAAAATTGCTAAAAATCTTAAATTTGATATTATTTATTATAACTATATTAAGATTCTATATATAAAATTTTGTATTATAATATTAAGTTTTGATGGTTTTATAAATAGACCAAAATCACTGTTTTTGGTGGGAAAAGGTGGCCGAGAAGGGGGGGTGGCCGAGAAGTAGGGTAGGGGACTTACAAAGTTTATTAAATTTGAAACTATATTGGTAAAGATATATACAATTGAAATATTTTAATCTTTATATTTAGATAGTTTTTGTGAAGCACTTAAAACTATGTTTTTGGACACACGTTATTAAATCGGGTGTACGCAATTAGAGGCTCATCATTTCTACTCTGTAATACACCAAAATCTAAAGTTTCTCATCGACCAAGTGATCGCAGAGAACAAAATGCCTCTCCGTGTCTTGGTGATTGGAGCCGGATTGGCCGGTTTAGCTGCCGCGCTCTCTACCAAACAGGCAAATCCATCGCATGAAGTGACGATTCTAGAAACTGTATCGGAATTGGCGGAAGTTGGGGTAAGACAATAACATTCTCAACCTACGATATGATTCTACAGAGATCGACTAATAGATATCATAGGCAGGGCTACAAATCACACCCAATGCATCGCGGCTCTTCAAGAAATGGGGAATCTACGATGATCTCGTCCCCAAAGCTACATTTCCGAAAACCCTCTCGGTATGGCGATACGATGGCACGAAACGATTAGCATATTCTCCGGATTTTCAAGAGAAGATCGGTGAGAGGTATGGAGCTCCGTTTTGGGGAATGCATCGAGTAGATCTTCAACGCGCGTTATGCGCTAAATGCGATGAGTTGGGCGTTACCATTCGTTTGTCTTCGAGAGTTAAGAGCGTCGATTTTGAAAAGACAATTGTTACATTAGAGGGGGGAACGACGGTAGAAGGCGATGTTATACTCTGTACAGATGGCATTTATTCTGCGACGAGGTCACAATTTCTAGGCTATTCATGCCCGCCCAACCCCACTGGCGATCTCGCATATAGAATCGTCATTGACAAATCTACACTCCGTGGACCCGATGCGGCAAAACTAACGGCGTTTATCGATTCCCACTCTGTCAATTTCTGGGTCGGTCCCGATACCCACGTCGTAGCCTACACGATGCGCAGCGGCGCCTTATTCAACATCGTTCTGCTCTGTCCCGACAATCTCCCGCCCGGCCTCTCGCGCTGCACGGGGGATGTCGAGGAAATGAACGGGCTGTTTGAGGGCTGGGATCCCATCCTCCGAGCATTCCTCGCGCAGGTCAAGGAAGTCGCGAAATGGCGCCTGATGCATCTCGAGCCCCTGGCCCGCTGGACTAGCCAAGGGGGGAATTTCTGGATGGCGGGTGATGCCTGTCATCCCATGCTACCGTATCTGGCGCAAGGCGCAAATTCCAGTCTGGAAGATGGAGCGGTGATGGGATACCTAGTGGGGAAAATAGACGTCGGGAGGAAGGATGGGCAGCTGGCGAGAGCGGCGAGGATTTATGAGGAGTTGAGGAAGGGGAGAGGTGAAGGTATTGCGAGGGAGACGTGGGGACAGAGGGAAAGTTTTCATCTGCTGGATGGCGGGGAACAGGTTAGGAGGGATGAGATTTTATTGGCGGGGCCGATGCGGGAGGGAGGCTTTCCGAGTAGGTGGCAGGATTTTGGGGGGGTGCAGGCGTGGTTGTATGGGTATGATGCTTATGTGGAGGCGGAGAGGGGGTTTGAGGGGGCGCCTTTTTAGTTGGGGGGTGGGAGAGGGGGTTGGAGGGGGTTGGAGATTGAATTGATTGTGTACTTTTTGAGATGATATTCAAAAGTCTATAAACTTTGTATCGTCCGGCTCAACCAATTATATACAAACACCAATACGATTCTTCCCCAATCAGAGCAGCAAGAAGTGCAAGATCAAATAGCCATAGAATAATCTCCGGCCACCGAATTCTCATCGAGTCTAATTAGTTCTTGGGTACAATGAGGTACGGAGACCATAGAAATTCCGTTGAGACATGATCAAGCAATCACGATTCTATGACGAAGTTACAAGTTCCATATCTCACATGCGTAGCACATCGCGTCACGTCGCGTAAGAAACGGACGAGCAGGTCCTGGGAAGTAAATACTAAGGTAGGTGTATATGATGAAATATACCATCTAAAGCATACCCAACTCAGACCAACCCAGTCAACTTTCGAATACTACTAGACTATAGTTTCAAATCTATATCGCCATCATCCTCTCCTTCTCAGACAATCTCACCCCCGTCTCTCAGGGCAGATGACTAACTGCTCAGCCATCATATTATAGATACATACATGTGTTACCACTCCGACCACATTCTCTCCCAGCTACAGTATTCGTCCACACACTCCTTTCCACATATCTTGTTTATATGGAACGATAGCACAATTCTGGAATTCATATTCCTTATCATCGTCTTCCACTTCGAACCCCTTAAGCAAGCTATCTTGTTCCATTGCTCTTGAAAAGATAGTTGGATTTAACAGCGTTGGTTTCTTTGGGTTGGCACTCAATAAAGCTTTTGGCGGAATAAATCCCGGCGCTTGCCAAGCTGCAGGAGGAATTGTCCGTATTACTTATAGAAATGCCACGATAGGCTTAACACTTCCTGATTCAATCCAGTCGAAAGCTAAGGCTGCTTCTCTATTTCGTAACATTGCGAGAAGCAGTTCTCTCTTTTTGTCGAGTAGGATATCTCCTATATCCAAAAGCGCGAGCCATAATTGGTTTGACACTTCCCGATTCGGTCCAGTCGAAAGCTAATACAGCTTCTCTATTTCGTTTAGGCGGTATATGTGTACCAAGTCCAAATAACCTCATGCCCTACATTACTCCCAGCTTTATATCCAATCTTCAGCCACCATAGGCAGGGGCAAGTGCGATGCTCTCTTAGTAGCTTTTCGGAAACATCAATGAGATGCATTGCTTCCAGCGTTCGATAACGCTTGGTATTGCATGATCGAAAAAGCTTGCACCATTTGCCCCGGATGGGTTTCGGGTTGGGCTTGAAGATGAGCTTGTCTCAAATCCATTTGGCGTTCTGCGGACGCGAGGTTTGCGAATAACTTTGGGCTTCTTTTCCTTCATGATACCATTGGTATCAAGCTCAAATAGCTTGTCCTGCATCTCAGCGTCGGAAACGTCATCTTCCAGAGTGTAAGTTTGTTGTGTGAACTCTGGGAGAAGTTCCTCTTGCTGGCTTTGCGGCATTGCTCTGGAAAGTACAATGGGATTAATCGGTGTTGACTTTTTCGATTTTTCTACCCCACTCCATTCTACAGACTTGTTCTTGAGAGGACGACCTCTCCGTGCGGCAAGCGTCGCAACAGCGTTGACATTGTACTCGTCACTTGAGTCTTCGTCAGGTGAGTCAAGAATGACTTTGAGGGAATTAGAAGAGTAAGAGCCAGATGGTACAGTATTCATCCTTTCGGCATGCCGACCATATTTGTGTTCTATGGCTTTTAACTCTATTAATTTATACTCAAGCTTATCCTTCTGACGAAAGATAGGCCTAGCCCTCTCATCACCTTTTGATCTTGCCATGAAAACACCAATGTCAGAAAAATGACACATTCCGTCCTGTACATCTTGCAACAGTCGAGGACAGTTTGACTTCATATTGTGATTATCTTCTTTAGCGAACTCGCCAAAGCAACATCGGCCCACCAGATCAACCTAAACCCCATCATATCTTTGCTCTACGTCGCGAACTACGTGATGGCCCTGGCACCGGATCTGAACTCCGAAGATTCCATGGAGGTGTTGACGGTGGCTTCGTTTCCTTGCGACACTTTTCGGATATCGCAATCGTGGCAACGAATTCTGGATCGATAATTCTATAATCGGGCGGTACTAATACTGTTGAGCTCAGAACTAGCCCAATCCGGGAGCATCTTAGCTCCAACTGCTCTAATGAATGTGGTGATGGCAAGAGTGCCTTGTACCTCCAGGATGTTGTAGGCCTTAGCCTTCACGTATGCCAAGCTCCATTCCGTAAACCATTTTAAGGGATCAGTGCGACCGAGGGTTGCTTGTTGAAGTGCATTTCGGTACTCATTCGTAACGGTCATGAGGACTACTTCATCTGTGGGAGCAAGCTTGGTTTTCAAGTATACAATGATACTTCGGAGCGTACCACTGTTTTGCTGTCAGATTTGTCTTGAAGCAAAGACTGGGCGAGAACATTGTGGGACACATGTGGAGTATCTTCATCCTCGTTCCAGGACGTATACTGCGCTTTGACCCTACTTGCACTTTCAGCGAAGGCTTAAGCTGCTGCTCAGACCTGCGTCTTAACTGGTCACAGCGGGGATGCTGTTCATTTTCGCCCGTCTCACCTTATTCTCTTTTACTAAGGTCAGATATAAGCGGGAATAAAACATCAGCGCGAATGCGATGTTCCTCGCAAGCCTTTGAAGATATGCGATTGACTTCGTTGATTCGTCCAGCATCATAATTAGATATCATTTGCCTACTGATGAGCTGCTTCGCAAAGAGACTGAACGTCTAGATGTAATCGTTGATGCGAGTAGGAGACTAAGCATCCTCATGACGATCGTTAAAAACAATTTGCCTAGCAACGAACGCGTCTCGAGTAGCAGTGATCTGTTCAGTGTCCAAATCTCTGTATTTCTTCAAAAGAGCGTCCTTGAGTTTGCCCCATTTGACACGATTCTTGAACTCATCCATAAGTTTCAATTGTGCTGCATATGACTGTTCGAAATATCTCGGCAAACGGCCTCTCATCTCGTCGTCTGAGATTCCGCAGTCGCTTTGCAATGACTCCCGAGTGCGCCTGCGTGAAATTGTGCGGAATCCTTTGGGGCTGTCATCGTGGCAGAAACAATATCGCAACAGCCGCTAAGATTAAATATCACCAAAGGTAAGCGTGATGAACCTTTACGCGCTGCCAGGACCCCGTTTATTACGTTTAGGCAATAAAAAAGAGTCGGTACGACCTGGGTCTCCCAAAGATGAAGTGATCAACAGTATTGAACCAATATACTCTGGATGAGCTGCTAGCTGAGTATCACTATATCGAGTCACAAGATAAGGAACCCCGCGTGCGAAATCTTCCAGAGCCTTGTTTTGTTTCTCCGCTTCTGATCCAGAATACAACCCCTCAAAGGTAAGCGTGATGAACCTTTACTACTTTTAACGCGATACTCATGGTATTGATGCCGAGTAACTATTACCTTACCCCAAAGATGATGCTGATAATCTCTTTCATCAAGCTTACTGAGAAGGCGACATGCGACTTTGCGGCCTGCGGATATATGGTATTCAGGAAGGAAATCGTATTCGTCGGAAATATAATATTCTATAAAATCCTTTCCATTGTCCAGATCTGTAGAGGGTGTTTGTCCTTCTTGTTCATCCGATTCCAATACGTAAAGAGCTCTAGCTATGCTAGGCCCATCAGGTTTATTAGGAACAATTCGACTGTTGGTAATGCCGACTTTGCAGATCGCAATACTCTCATGGTATTTTTTGATGCAGCAAGGCTTCCAAAGCATTGTAGCGAATCAATATTGGCGCTTCCATCTGCAGGGAGTGTGTAATCAACACGTATATTGTTGGTGTGGATAGTGGCAGAACTGGAGTTTTTGATTTAGGGTTTGGAGTAGTTTTTTGTTGTATGTGATAGCTAGAGGCCAAGGAACTTGGTGCGTTTGGTGTTGTTGGATTGTGAACTCCATGCAGCCGGCCAGAAATTTAAAAGCCCCAAAACTTTGAACTTCCCCACAACCTCCTAGCTTGTTCCTATAGACTTAAATGGCTCCTCTGAGTCCTTTGTTATCTGCCCATAGTTTCAAATTGTGCTCGGTAGGAGGCCATAATAGCCAAACTTTATGTTTGGTGAAGGGAAGTGGAATGAAGATTCCCATCGTAATACATTCCATTGGATGGATATATACTCAATTCGAATTGGCGTATATAAGTTAATCCTTTTTTTTAGGAAATATTACGATGCTGTCAAAGTCTCCCACTGTATGACTTGTCGCATCAGAATCTGTATATTCTCGCTCTGTATGACAACAACCCATATTTGGTGATGAGTTGGATGCTTTTAGACTTTCAAAGCCAAGAACAAAGTAGGTTCTGAGGCGTAGGGAAGTAGGGATCATCGAAGCCAGCACCAATCTGGGAATCAATGTGAAAGTAAATCCCCCTTCCCCCAAGTTCCGCCATTGGCCGTTTTAAACAGCCATGCCGTAGTCCCTTTTGCATAGGAAAGTTTCGCCGAGTTGGGTTCTAACCCAGTCGGCGTTGTAGATTCACCCGGCCATAGATCAAAATCCATGGTGAATGCAAATCTTTTATTTTCCTCATAAACCACCTCCTCACTCATAATCCACCAATAGAACGGTTAATGTCCTTAATATTCGCTGATTCTTCCATCGGCCGTTCAAGCACTCACACGAACGCTCTTTGAGGCAGGATCATCATCTTTACTAGCTCGAAGACGGACGGTAGCATCCAAAAGCTCACTGAAGCATGCTTGAAGTTTTTCCCGTTTATAATCAGGAACATTCCAGTAAAGTTTTGCGATTCTTCGTTTCTTTCCTCGTAATGCTTCAATGCGGCCTTTTCTAGGCTGAGCCAAAACGCAGGGTAAGCGCGAGGGTGGAATTGCATATGATAAGTCTGTGCACCTCCCGTGTGAGGACCATAGTGCGTCTCTTTAGACTTAGACCATGAATCCAATACCGAACTCGCCGAATTCCCCTGATAAGAATTCCGATGGAAGACACGCATCAGTCTCCCGACGAAGCTCCATACCTAAAGCTGTACAGAAATTGCCATTCATAGTAGCAGTAGGTACTTTCCTTCTCTCTGAGATTGGCTCAATATCAGAGTAGCACGAAAGTATGCCATTAAATTCGACTTCCTGAAACTTTTCTCCATAAACGGTTTAATACCTTGACGGCAATAAGATGTGCTGTTTCGTGGTTCATTGATTTGTAAACTTGGCCAAAACGTAGGCTTTCCGAAGGAGATAATGTTCGACGAAGAAAATATCGCTCAACCAAATCTTCTTCAAAGTTTGACTCCCATAACTCGGATAAATGGCTTGCAACTGGAGACCCCTTCGAGTTCAGGACAAATGCAACCACAAATCTGGCAAATTCAACATCACCGGACGATCGTGATATTGATTGATCCTGTCCAGTAATATCTGTGATACCGAAAACACATACTTGGTAATGGCCAACCTTAGTAATGGCCAACCTTTTGATGTATATCATTGTTGAATTGGGAATGTTGAACCTCGATAACCATAGACGGATATGTTGCACGAAGGAGCTTCCAAGCCGCGTCTGTCACCTTCATACAAGATCGATAGTTTCGTTTGTTCATAAGAAACAGCTGAAAGGCTTGGATAGCTCCAGTATCCCCCTCTCCCGCCCCCTTTAAGAATAAGATATCCCATCCAACCCAATCGTAATCTACTTTGGCTGTAGTTTGGAACTCGGAGATTTCTTTCCTCTCGGTGATATTGATGTAGGTCTCCTACTCCAGCCCAGTTCTGCATCGTTTTCGACGGATGAAAAGCTGGTCGTGTCTTTAAATGGTTCCACTATGTCTCGTGGGGGCTACAACCGGCATAATTATTCGGCTGGGCAATGGTTCATGGAGGATGAAGACCCAAATGGAGAAGAAATTGGCGACAACGATAGAATACGTAAATATTCGGAGCTTTCCGGTCAATAGTGCTTGGGTGAGTGCTTATTATCCCATTCTTCGAATAAAATGTCGTTGAGGAATGGAGAAGGATCTATTTTCTGTCCGAAAAGTAATGGAATCCGTTTGGCTGGATTCCTAAAGGCGGCTGGGGTATGGAAGAATTGTTCAGTGGTATTTTTGTCGTGCAGCTAGACAATGGTTAGCATCATCGCCACATGCAGGTAGGATGTTTGTAGTAACTTACAAAATAATAGCTGATTGCGAAAATTGATGAATAGCTCAGAAAAAGCTCAGTGCTCCTGCGGATTCTGAGACAACACAGTCCTAGAGCTATGGTGGGTGGGTTTCACAGTACTCAGACCAACTCGAGTCTCTTGTTCGAGCTCCTTTATGGGATATGTCGAACAGTATGGTGTGAGCGATGTAACTGCCAATCCATTCATGTACAATGTCGACACTTGTTCTTCATGTTGCTTGGCGAGTTTGAGGTGTCTTCGCTTGATTTCATGTCCCTAGTTATAGAACTCGTTCTTCAAAGCTTGTTAGTCACACTATTTAAGATTAAAATAGCAAAGAGGATCAAAAGGAACAATTGAAAATACTAACCTCGAAATGCTTGAACACTAACGTATTGAAAGCTAAACATTGACGCTTCTATCTCCCATACTGGAAAAGCAGAGATTCCGATTTACGAGATCATATCCCTTCATTGACTATAACCCAAACCTTCCCTAAAGCGGCAGGCCAGCCCTCACAGAATCTTGTCAAGCTTAATAACTCTATCAAGCAAGATGGATAGTGATCGAGGAACATTCCACCACCAAATACATCGATCAATGCTTGTACTGATGAACGTTTGTACTTGTGGGACGGGAATGGACATTGAAACTCCATATCAGGCGCTCGAGAGCTAACCCTTATTGATATGCGGTGTGAAAGCTATCATGACAAAGCAATCAACGTTGGGTCCGACGACCTGGCATTCAAGAAGAGAATATGATCATGTGATCCCTCGACTCGGGAGGATTGTTGCATCTTGAATCCGAAGATTCCAAGTGGATTGACCATGCCAGGTATCTAATGCCAGGCAGCAAAAAAAGATGTAGTACATCGACAAATGACAGGTCCAGCTGTCAAATAACTAAGTCTCATTAGTACATGAGGTAAATTGGACATGAGAAGATGACATACATTTTTTGGCTGGCCCAAAAGGATTAGAAATCTCTTGGAGAACAGAAAATCCTAAGGTTGGTGAAACAAAAAGGCAGACCATTTGAATAGCATCCACCACTTGTCGATTTAGGACTTTGTCAAGGTATAGAATGTGCCACTAGAATCGACGAAGTTTCGGTAAGAAACGAACCACTCAAACTGAGAGAGTTAAGGGTTATTAACTGTGCACTCAAAACCTAAAGAGGATAACTTACTGAGGTCCCAACTTATGCTTAGGAATTGACGGGGGAGCATATTGTTGCTCTCATCAAGAGTCATTCCTTAGTTCCTAACTTTCCATTTATGCAGAACCGTTGGAAAGGGAAACAAAGGATCCAAAATGTAGTTTGCAAATGGAATGATGTATTCTGTCGGCTTGAATGATTGATGTGGGATGAAACAAGAATCGAGAAGATTTATATGAGATAACAAAAAACCAAAAAAAAAACAGAAGGTAGCCTTACCAGCAGGCCCTTTGAAGAATATAATTGAATGGTATCATGAAAAATAGTGATAGAAGAAAGATTTGCTAAAAGAGTGAAAAGAAATGCGAAAGAGTGATAAGGTTTGATGAATGAAGGGAGGAAAAAAGTGTGATATCAATTGTAAGGGAATCGACCTACTTATTATCTTTGGGGCCGGCCTGTGCTGCAGATTAATTGCACTATAGGAATGATTTGCATCCCATAATGCTACCTGGGTATCTATGACACATTGCTATCATACATCTATCCGAAAAGCAAACAAAAAATGCCAGGGTGGTTCTGTGTGGTTAGTAGTTACAACTTACCAGGAAATTAGATTCAGGCTGCAGGCATTGCCAGGCAAAGGTGTTGTGTTGGCTTGGCGGATAAGGGATAATAACTTAATAACCTTGGAAGTCCAAGCACAAAGTCTTCCAACCAATCGGGGAATCAAGTCAGGCAAAAACGGCTCATTCTATAGTCTATGGTCCATGGTCCGTCTATAGACTATGGAACACAGCATTTCCTATCCTATCGGGCAATAACCAAGCCTGTCAAAACAAAACAAATTTGCATGCTGTGCGTTGAGAAAAAGTAAACGAAAAACGCGGGGCTGAACGCGTTTGGAGCTCCATTCGATAAGAAAGACTGGATAAACTATAAACTTTGGTACTAGAAGTCTAGAAGATGTATGAATCCGTGTGACGGTCCGATTGAGTATCACTCGTCTGAGTTGTTTGAACTTGTTTCCGAGGGGGCGAATATCTGTGCAAGATTCCGGATATTCATCGAAAAGATGCGGCACATCTAATCAAACCATTACATGTGAACGGTCTCTTGACTCCAGAACTCCTGGCCTTTCTACCGATTAGCCTCCTACAAAAGATTAACGCAGCTATAACTCGATTAAGGAATGAAAATCTTCACATGTCAACAGTAAATTGACTTGATCACGGATGATTGCCGATACGAGCCCTTTAGCGCAGTCCAAAGCGGCAATTTGCGTCCACTGCCTTCCCAAGTTCTCAAGTTTGCAAAAGCTCACCGAGTTGGATAAATTGACGCATTCACGGGATCTAGCAGAAGGATCCTTTTGTTCAAAGCAGCAGAATCCCAATACAGAACAATTTATATTGATTTCTACCAGGCTGGTTTCACAATGATTCAAAGGCTTCTTGCATACGGAGAATTCAATCCGGAGCAATAGGACAATTGCCAGTCTGTCATCGAGATGATTTTGTTTGGTCGACGCGGGTCTAATTGCACACCAACTTTGAGGGGTACCAACACTTTTTGCAGGAAATTTTTTCAATTGAAAGCAGTGAAATCTCAATGAGGGATGATTTATCTTGGGCAACGGGAGCATGATTATACACCGAAGTTTTCTTGCCAACTGGCGTTTTACTCGATGCAATGAAGTTTGGTTTTGATAAAATGTACGTGGTTGTGTATTACAGAATTGAAGTTGTGAAACAATCGACGCGTAGATAAGGTGCGGGGTCCAAAAACACGAGTTCACGTGCTATTTGACAATCTCCTCGGCACAATAGCGGATACTGTCCGAGACTCTACACGACACGTGAGTCTGATCACCTGATACACAGATATTCTTGCTCAACTGTGAACTCATGATCAATTCCATGATATGTATGTTAACAAAGGTACGATGATGTCGTCAAATGCCTCTACTTTGAAATGTAAAAATGACCTCACGTGCACTCAGCCTCAGCCCCTTCAAGTTTGTCGCTGAAACGTGTTCTCCAGCCACATCAATTGTCATGCCATATCAAAGACATCAAAAATCAAACACCAAACAATATGCCTATCTCAACTCAGCTTGCTCGCCGACTTATGACCTCAAATGAAGTTTCCTTCTGAAGGCTCTTCAGGAAAACTCCAGGCCTGGGAGTCATGCTTCAAACGAATAGCGAAAACCGATAGCTGATCCGCAGTTATAAATGAGATGATCCTCCACAGGGCTGATTGACGCTGCGATTCTCATTCAAGCGCTCGTCATATTTCTGGGGTAGCTACCTCATGGCTTCTTTCGCCATACCAAAGTGTGTTGCACATTCTGCGGTGGAATCTAGTGATCACGTTAGCAGGTGAACATCGGCACAACCTCAAAGTTCGGCCTATTATGTTATCTTGTACCTTTGTGTCTCTCTGTCGTGGATAACATCAAATTTTGATTTCAATGATAAAATCTTCTTCTTCTTTTCCAGAACAATATCGTCTAGCATACCCGTGGACACAAGAGTGACACTCGGTCGTCTAAACCAAGTAAGCCTAACTATGCTAAGCCCCATTTAAGCCGCACTCGCTTGGAGCTCCCTAGCCTAGCTTGAATTTATTAGGCAATGGTTTTGTATCAACCATTTTATCATATACTAAGCGCTGCCAATGCTCACCTTTACATATGTAATTTACGTCAAGCTTACAGTCTCCACTTTCAGGGGCAGTTAGGACATTTCACTTATACCTTCGTCGTCGCAAGAGATGTCACTTTTCGATAGTTAATAGATTCATACTTTCGCTCTTTACCTAGGTACTCTTCACAATATATAGAGATATGGTTTCAAGAAAGTCACTCGTTGCCCTTGTGGCCTTTTCAATAGTTCCGATTCAATGCATTGATTTGGATGTGACCAGCACTGGTAAGTCTCTAAGGAGGGAAATACGTTCTCTTGAATGAAGCTCACTATGTCCTGAATATAGATTCCATTAAGTCAGCAGCTAGCACAATCGCAAAAGACTTAGTTGGTCTTTACAGCCAGAGTCAAACCCCTGGAAACCCAATCGGTGTTTTGGGTGCCCCTTATTACTGGTGGGAAACTGGCGCGATGTTCGATACATTAATTCAATATTGGCGTTTGACTGGCGATGCCCAATACAATGGAATTGTCACACAAGGATTTGTCCAACAACAAGCACCTAGCTACGACTTTTTCCCCGCAAATCAGACATCAACAATAGGTAATGATGATCAATCATTCTGGGCTCTTGCAGCGATGTCAGCAGCGGAGGCAAAACTAGAAGAAGCTCAGAACGTTACCTGGTTCGATCTTGCCAATACAGTATTCCATGAACAAGTAGTCAGGTGGGATGACAAAACCTGCAATGGAGGTCTCCGCTGGCAAATATTCACTTTCAACAATGGCTATAGCTATAAGAATAGCTTATCAAATGGCAACTTTTTCCAACTCGCTGCTCGTCTTGCTGCATACACTGGTAACAGCACTTACGCGGACTGGGCCAGCAAAGCATGGAACTGGACGAAAGCATCGGGGCTTATCGATGACAATTTTAATGTCTTCGATGGTACCGATGTTACCAAAAACTGCTCCTCGATAGACAAAGTTCAATTCTCCGCAGCTGCAGGCACATTCATCGCCGGCGCTGCATACATGTACAACCACACAAACGGAGATAAGCAATGGCAAACTTCCCTGGACGGCCTCCTAAACAGAACCATCTCCGTCTTCTTCCCATCCGGAATCGCAACCGAAATTGCCTGCGAAACCAAAAATACATGCAACATAGACCAACGTGCCTTCAAAGGTCTACTAGGAAAATGGCTCGTCGATACTATCCAAATCGCTCCATACACCGAAAGCACCATCAACGCCAAACTCACCAGTACAGCCCAAGCAGCAGCGAAAACCTGCGGTGACGACGGATGTTATTTGGATTGGAGTGGGAAGGCGGAGAATAGTTCAAAGAGTGCTGGTGGGGTTGGAGAACAAATCGATGCTCTTAATTACGTGCAAGTATTGCTTCATAGTCAGGCGGCGGCACCTGCTACACAGAACTCTTCGAGTACGACGACAACTAGCTCTGGAGGTTCGACAAGCACAAGTTCAAGTGCTAGCGCTTCCGCTACTAAGAATGCTGCGGTTGATGTGGTAGCGAGACAGTCAGCCCTAAGTTTCTCGATCTTGGGGGCAGTGGCTTGGTTGGTATTGTAATGTCGAGAATTTTTGTTCAATGCGCAGTTTTTGAAAGTATATATATAATAAGAATTTTCTCAAAATCATTGTCTTATCATATAGGTGATTTGCAATTACTTTTTGTTTTTCCTTCGGCTAGATGTTATTTGGATTGATGGTTGCGCCTACCACTTTGTTCATCTTGTGATGGAGGGGGAGGAGGAAAGAGACTCAGCATGGTTAGAAAGCTACCCAGGTAGCCTGTAGAGCTTTTCATATTCATTACATCACTTTCTTCTCATTTCGTTTTTTTTTTTTGAAAACTTCCCTCGAACATGGGTGGAAAATAAAAACTTTCTTCAATGAAGCTTGTGTTACATTACTTACTCTGTCCAATTTCCCCGGAAATATAGTGAATCTCTCACACTCCTAATATTCACAAACTTTTCCACCAAAAACCATCTCTGTCACTTTCCTGGGTAATATTACATCACTGCCATTCATGGATGAGTGAATCATTGTTTCATCCCGAACAAATTCAATCCTTGTCTCCAATTACCTTCAGCTACTACCTACCCCTCTTTCTTCAAGAAATGGCCCAAAGAGAAAGTACCCTCCTTGGTCTCAATAAATTTCTACTCCCATCATTTTCTTCTTCCAACTACCTGGGCTGTACTTTTCTCCCTTGGCTTTTTTATCAACTTCAAACAACCGTTAACAAACACGATAAGACTACTTTGTTAGATATCTACAAAAGAGGAAACATCCTTTCTTAAGCTATGGCTAAACCAGAAAATATCAAGAAGGATCCGTCTGTTATCCCGGATGAACCAAGAGGTTCCTCAAAGGCCGATCAAACCGATGCAGACAATGCTATAACTCAAGTACCAGAAAAACAAGAAAATTCAGTCAAACGAATTCACCAACGACTATCTTTAGATATCGAATATGCTAAAGACTGGACAATGGCAGATGGATTTCTGGAAGTCTGCCAGAATTGGTAAGTAGATCATTCGTGAAACCCTAACTTTGCGCTTTTCTGGAGTTCAATACTAACACGCATTTTTATAGGACCGATGGAATTATGCACAGCTCTGGGCTGTCGCGTGAGAAGCTGTCCTATGTGCGCAGCGAAATCAACAATGGGTTCAGGTACATCGTTTACAATCCAGATAGAACTCAAATGCTTGGCTTCTTAGCATTTTGTAGTAAAAAGGGAATTTCAAAGGTGGAAGGAACGTTGGAGTTTTGTAACTACGGAAGCAAGTTACCTCTCAGAGCTTTGAATATGGGCTGGACCAGCAAAGGCATGAACGACAACCTCGCTGGAAAACATGGCGAAGGCTTAAAGATCGCTGCGTTAATAATGCTTCGGGATGGTGGTCATCGGACGAGATTCACAGCATCAGGATATTACTGGAACCTGCAAATGGGTCCGAGTGACAAGCAAAACGATAAGGACGCATTGTGCTGCTCGATGACAAAAATAGCCACAAAACCTTCAGAACAAGACAATGCAAAGAATCTAGACAAATTGCAGTTCAGGATTCCCAGTCCATGGGATGATGTCTCCGTCAAGATAGGTAATCCTATCAGGAACGAAGGAAAGTCGATAGCGGAAGAGGAAGTTTCGAAATGGCTCAAACTTTATCTTTACTTCGACTGCCCCAAGAAACTCATTGACACAAAATGTGGCAGAATCCTTCTAGAAGAAAAGTTTGGCAGCCAAATTTACTTCAAAGGACTTTTGTTGAAACAGTCTTCCATTCCCAGTCGATACAAGTACGGCTACGATTTATCACAAGGTTCAATCGACAGAAACAGAAACATGGATGACAAGCAACTAAAATCTTTGTTGGCCAATATATGGGATGAAGCAATTAAAGATCATGGTGGTGAAATAGTCGACCTTTATCTTGGTATTTTTGAAGAAACTCAATCTGATTGGTGGGATGTTAAAGATAGTACACTGTCTGAGTCTGCAGCCAAATCCATCTGGAAGAGGCTCCGGGGGAAAAATCCACAAAACGAGAAATTCTACCATGGACAAAATGATGCTTATAAGGTATGAAACCCCAAATAATTTGACATTCAATAAACCACTAACCATGGACTACTAGACTGCTGCAATGATTGAGACCTCGTTGAAGAAAGAACCTGTCCTTCTTCCAGAAGCCATATGGGAGCTTTTGAGAGAGCATACTCATGCTCAGACACCACTAGAATACCAGAGAGAGGAACTCATTAACGCCAGTGTTGCTGAAGCCAACAATAAAGCATACTCTAGAAGGTTTCAAAGGTTATTAGGTGCTGCTTTATCCATGGACCCCAGAACGAAATTCGATGTGGTAATCAAAGAAGCTGGAGACATCAAACTTGATCTTCATCTGAATATGAAGTCATCTACACCCCAAATTCTTCTACACAACAAATTCCTGGATTTTGACCAGAGTCATGCGGAGAACATTTTAAATTGTCTTCAATCGCAGTTTAAAGGGCCGGAGGAGTCATTCACTTGTGATCACTTTATTGTTGATATTTACGATCGCATCCTCCAGGAACTAGACGGACAGGGAATCAGTATGAAAAGATCTTCTGACGGTCAAAGCATTGAAGACTTACGGTTGCAACTCAGAAAATGCCTCAGGAACATGCCGCAATTCGTTCAAATGAGCCCACGTTCTAACAAAGGAGAGATCTCCGTGTCTTGGGAGGACCGTGAAGCCGAAAATGCTTATAGAGTTCATAATGTCAAGCTTGAGGCTCGTGTCATCTTACATCGAAGAAGTGCCTGCAATACTAAGCGCTGGGACTTACTAGCTCGAGGTAGGTTTCTATCCCTGCGTACTATTAGATTTTGAGTAAGCATTCATATTACTGCCACTAACATTGTTCAACTAGACAACGAATCTCTGAATGGCATGACTCTACCTGTGGCAGACTGTGGATGCCCTCAGAAAATAGTTACTACGACTTCCTATCACAACAACGTAGTTTTCAGTGCACTTTGCCCATCCGAAACATACTTTCCCATGATTTCTAGAACAAAAACGCCATTCGCGTTTTACGGGTTTGCTCCTATCGAAAAACAACCCACGCCCCTTTTGCCAAGGCAGATCACTAAGACACCTGCAAAGATTTTACCAGCAGAAGAGCAAACCAAGGATGATGAATTGGCACTGCATGCTACTTACGAGACAATCTCACCGACGAGAGTATCTAGCCCAGCATCGGAAGAACACTCGCAGCCCCAGGTAAGTAGGCTGAATCAGCTCTGTCGTTGAGACCTTTCGGGTACTAATCATCTGTTTCCAATTGCAGGACTCGAGTACGGAGCCAGGCACTACAGAGGAAGAGTTGGAGGTAGTTTTGACTAATCTTCAGACTGCAAATCCCAAGTTAGCCCCAGTTGTAAAACATATCAGCAACACAGTCGACGCGCTGAGATCTGAGCTTAGCAGGGCAAAATCTGCAGCTGATATTACTGAAGCTAAGCTCGCTAATTCTGAAAGTCGCCTCATAGGCTTGCAGCAGCAGCTATTTAATGATTTAATCAAGATCAAAAGTCTCGAGACTACAGTCAATGAGAAGACGGCCGCACTGGACACCAATGAAGCGGGGAAGCGAGAACTCTCAAGACAGCTCGAAAGTAACCAATCCGCCACCGAAAATTTGGAAAAGAGATGTATCAAACTCAAAGCCCAAAAGGACGCCGATCACCCCAGAATACTCGACCTCGAGACCCAAGTTGAAGAGTTAAAAAAGAAAAATAGGCTGTTATTGGAGGACACTAAAAAGTCTCAAGAGACTAACGTCGCTCAAGCCGCCGAATTGAAGGAAGTTCAACAAAAGCTAGCTACCTTCAAAAACGACAATGAAGCTCTTCAAAAAGAGATCGAACAAGCGAGTGAGCGAGAAAAGAAAGCAATAAGCCAGAGAGATGAAGCCATTGCGGGAGAGGTCGCTGCGACGATGACTTTGCGGAGGACCCTGGACAGGCAGAATTCGAATGCGAAAGTGGGTCATTCGGCGGGGACCAAGAGAGGCAGGAGTCCGAGCATGGATTTGAAGGAGGAGAGCGGTGGTAGTGGTGGTAGTGGCGGTAGTGGTGGTAGTGGCGGTAGGTCGGTGAAGAGGGGTAGAAAGGAAAGCTCGGAAGTCGTCGAATTGGATTGAGCTGGAGATGGATAAAATACATGTGTATGTGCCCGCTTGACGGCGAGATAAGAATTACGTGGGGACTGAGATAACTATCAATCTGGGAATATCTTCTCTTGTAGAAACTCGATTCGATAATTAGATTACTGCTAGCTGTAGGCTAAATAGTCAAACTACCAATACATGTCAGATAAAAATTCCATGGAAAGCAAATGTTAAAATCCCGTGAGATAAAAAAAAACCGCCGGTTCAAACAAAACTCCATCCCATTACGTATCATCGCATACCTACCCCCCTTAAGCTGAAAGCCTGATAAAAACTCCATCCCATGATTCCCATCCATCAAAACTCCCATCACTTCTCCTCCTCCCTTCCTCACCCTACCCTACCTTACTCCTTATTAAAAATCCACTCCCCCAACCGCCCTAACACTCCTACTATTCAACGACTCGAATTCCAGCTTCAAATCCAGCTCTAACTTTAAATTTAAAATCTGCAACTTGCAACTTGCAATCTACATCTCAAATATAATACAATACAATACAAATTCTACTTTCTTTGTCTTATTTTAGGTTTGTATTTCAAATTTTTGATGGCAAGTGAAGAGAGTGTTTTAAGTTGAGAATTTATTATTTGTTGTACTCTTTTATCTTTTCTTTTGGTTTATTAATTAGTGGTATTTTTGGTGTCTTTGATATGATTGGGG